>JAUCMU010000021.1:5878465-5896006 GCA_032275025.1 Enteromius treurensis | reverse complement strand
TGTCTGTTTTTTTACTGTGTTATATTTTTTATATTTTATATATATATATATATATATATATATATATATATATATATATATAATTTAATGCAAATATTTGTATGGCCAAAAAGTAAAATTTAATTCTTGAATCCATAAAATTATTATAACCATATAGCAGACTAGTGCTATTTAAATATTTAGTTTTTTTGATCAAACATCTTCGAAACACATTATGCAGTACAATCCAATAATGACTGAAATGTTAACAAATATATGTTCCTCAGAACATTTTTGGCACTCACATTTTAATGTAATATTTAAATATTATTAATGATTTTAAAATGTACTTTTCACAGCTAAAAGGATGTGAACATGACCAAAAGGAGGGTTGTTTTTAGATTTTTTTCAATTACTAAACGGCATTTTACTTTAAAAAAGCATCAGTCAGAAAAGGCCTTAGAAGTTTGCGTATTACTACGCAACTATAATACATTAGGCTTTATAGGGTCACGGCATGTTTAAGGAAACTCTGGAAAGGAACAGAATTCTATTTGTTAACATTATGTAACAATGTCAAACACGATGAAAGCAAGAGTCATGATTTGCAGAGATGCTGGAAACTAGGGCAGGAGGTAGAGAGGTTTGGATGAAATGAGTTCAGAAGCATGTTATGTAACAGGCTCACAAAAACAGGAGAGCTTGGATGCGAACCTCTCTCTGGTTCCTCCCATAACCTCATTTGCTGAGCTCAATCTAACGTCCCTTCTGCACTTCAGCAGCTTGTGTTACCGAGTCAGGCAGCTGGCCCAATTTCCATATACTCTGTTGCTCATTCCTTCGCTTTTTCGCTCTTTTGAAAACTTGTGTGTGGCCCAATTTCAATCAAGCTGGGCGGAGATTAGTTGTATAATCCTGTTTTGTGTTTTTGGCTCTCATGTGCATATAGTTTTGATCACTTTATGGCCGTGCGATCCCTTGCATCACTGTAGAAATGTGGAGTGCATAAATACTGGTCCGCTAGGGCCTAATTTTCTAATACTGGAAATTAAGCAACAGCTACGTTGTTTTTTAGTGAGTGATTGAAAGCAGAAAGGAAAAGCAGCAAAAAATGTGTATTATTGTGGTACAAACAGTAGAAAGAAGAGTAGGCAGAAGCTGATTCTCAAATACAGAACAGCATGAATGCAACTCAACTCAAATCAACTGCTTCTTTTTGAGACTGCTGAAATGATTTTCATGACTTTAAACATATATTTTAAAATAATTAGTAGTTGTTATGGAAGGAGCTCATGTTAAGTAAATCTTAAAATAATGTTGTATGTATAAAAGCGGATGTGGCAGCTGCAAAAACTTAGTTCGGTGCTACACCCTAAGTTACAAATAAAGATCAACCAGCAATGATTCTTACAGTCATAACAGATTGTCTGAATTGCTTTTGATAAAAACTATACATGGCATAAATTGCCAGATGAACTTTGACTTTATTATCTGTGGTGCTTTATTTGTTGAAGGTGGTGTTTCGTATTTTGTGTGACTTATCGGTGCAGCGTAGGCTGGCGATAGACTTCCTCTGTGGTCAGTAAGCACTTCAAAGTGCTGGGCCCTTGTGGTCAGTGACAGCATGAGTGTCAACTGCTGTGAATTCTCACTGAGTGTTGATGACAACGATGAGCTCGTGGGCTAAAAGCAGATCACGGTAATGTTTTTGTCTCTGGGGAGTCTGTGCATAGTGGTCTTCATTTTCGCTAAAGATTATATGAACGTAATAATAAACTGAGCATAAAATGCCGCCGTGGCCAGACTTTTAATAATATGTGAAATGGATTAGAGAAGACACGCCGGAATTCTTGAAAAATGACGTTGTTATCATGCACTTACATTAAAGTCATTTTTAGATTAAGATTTTTTGGGTCCAGTCTTGTTTTGAACTCAATTGACTTTAAAAAAACAGTTTGTAAATTGTATCAAATATTTTCTTTTGTTTTCAGAAGAAAGTCATACAGCGCAGAACATGTGTTTGAGTAATAAAATCTTTTTTGGGGGGTGAGCTGTCACTTTAAGTGATTAACATATACTTTGTGTATGTTGTCAGAAGCCGTTCTTTAGTGTTTTGCTTTTTTAGAGTTCTGGTTTTGTGTGCGCGTCATGTTTGCAAGAACTGTAGAAGTGGGTAACCCTATCCAGTGCTTGCACAGGTGATACTGAGCTGAATATAGAGCCTTTTGACCAGCTGGCCTTGCTATTTAAAACTGAGAGAGGACCTGGCTGGGGGGATGAGGGGGTTCGCCAACAGTCCAATATGTACGATGTATTTTAGCCTGTCAAGTCCTGACAGGCAAACCCCTGTGCTTTATCTGCCAGTAAGAAAGGAAAGGTCAAAGGAGAGCTACATTCTTCTTGTGACCTCCCTCCTTCCACTCTCTCTGCTCATGTCAACGGGACTCCCGAGAGCCCTGCGTGACACCGTTTCTGGGAGTGAAGTCAGTGATATCTGTATTAAATACCTTGTGAAATGTGAACTGAGATTTTTTTCAGTTGTTGTGCATGTGAGAAACCTAATCAGAAGCTTACAGTTTATAATTACATACTATAAAAGAAGAAATGTTTTGATACATACTATGAGAATAAAGTGAAATGAAAAGTAACACTACAATTAGAAAAATGTATCCATGTCTTCATATATTGTGGTGGCAGAGGCTGTCTGCGCCATTCATTCACGCAGAACAGAAATTCATATTTAAACATTCTTTTTGAGGCCTAATATTCACAAACACCAGTCCATGTTGCATTTTGACCTAAGTGTACTGACCTTCTTTTGATTTATTCATCTGTGATGTTCTGTGTTAAACAGTAAATTCTATTTTTTATTATTGAATTCCACAGTCACGTTTCCACATCTAAGAAATAATAGGGCCCTACTTAAGACTGAAGCATGATGACTACTGATGGCTGGTAAATCACAGAATCATCACAGAAATAAATGAAACCTGAAAGTATAATGAAACAGAAAACAGCTCATTTTAAGTTTCTATTAAAAATTATTAATATTACTGTTTTTACTGTATATTTGATTAATTAAATGCAGCCTTTTTTAATGCATAGAAAATCTACCCCAAACTTGAAAGATAATGTGTGTGTATATTTATATATATATATGAATATAATATAAATAATCCTAATAAACCAGTAAAAAGAGCTGAGAGGGTGAATGAGAGGGCTGCCAGATTGTAGAGCGTAAACGAGAGGCAACAGCTGAGCTGAAGCGAGCAGTCATTGGCACTCAGCAGACCCTCCTCTGTGTTTGAGGGTGAGAGACACGCTGTTCTGTAAATGTCTTCTGCTGAGTGCAGAGCAGGCTCTGTGCTCTGCCGTCCTCACCTATGTTCGGTGTTTTAGCTTCATTTTTTGCCTTTGCAAGACGCAGCTGCAGATCCTCTGCATCCTCCTTTGAAAACAATAGGGGACAAACCCGAGGATCAGATTTTGGATGAGGAAGAAGCCAAGTGGAAGCTGTCTGTTCTCCAATTCTGTGATTTGAAACGCTGTAAATACCGTCACTGCAGACTAACCTAGCTTTTGCGGAAACCGTGCGCCGTGCAATCCGTCACTTTGGTCCACGAATGGAATATCACTTTTGCCTTTGAGATTTCCTGAGACTTTCAACACTGGATCCAAACATGCTGGACACAAATCACTGCCTTCACATCGATACTTCCTCTTTCGAGGATCAACCAATCCGAAATGGTGAAGATAAGCTGTCTGTGAGTCTGGAGTGTGATAGACATGCATATCATAGCCTCAAAGAAGGTGGGCATTGTCATTTTTACGCTTTTATAGAGTAGAAATAAAGCACCCTCCAGGTGTGCACCTATCTTCATAGATTGAATTTAGCTTCATTAGCGTTTATCCCGAGGCTTAGCGCATTAGACTCGATTATTCTAGTGTCTTAGTGGTGAGATCACCCCAGCTGCTTGTACAGAGCCAAGAGCGAGCACCGGTTGACCTGTAAACCGTGCCAGGCCTGGGGGGTTTGAGGACAGTCAGGCAAGAGGCGTGTTTAATTAAGACCCCAGACACACAGGCTCTTGGATTAACCCAGTTGTCTGCATGATTCGTTTTTGTTGTTTTTTTTCTTTTGTTTCAAGACCTGGATGTTGACGCCACACTTTCCAGGTCTCCCTCGGAATTTTCCAGGCTGGCGAAGAGAAGATGGAGAGAGCGTTGGCATTTAAAAGTGTCTGATTGATTTACACTATCAGGCCAGGTTCTCAGAGAGGTGCGAGAGAGCTTGTGTTTCTTCCAGTGGGTACGAAAATAGTGCCCAGCAGCTCTAAGGAGTGGGTGGTCAAAAACAGCTGTTAAAATGAAGTGGGAATAGAAAGACTATAGAACAAATAGCGAAACTTTTCGGATTCAATTTGCAAGTGAGAACCAGAGTGGGTGTTCTGGGATTTTACAGGAACTTGTGACAAAAAGGGGCTCTGATTTAAAAGTGCAGGATTCACATCCTCACAACTGGTCACCAGAGCGGCAGCCATTTGTTTTGTGACCTTACGCACTTCCAAAAGTGGTTTTCGCCGTAATGCTATAGAACAATGTTGTGTTCCCCAAAGAAACTTTCAGTGAACAGTTCTTAAAAGAAAACTTGAAGTAGAGCTTTTTACGTTGTGTTTCCATGAATGTTAATAGGTTAGTTCCTCCCAAAAAATGACAATTCTGTCATTAATTACGCACCCTAATTTCATGCCAAACCTGTAAAACCCTCCATAGAGAGCAAGCAAAATACCATGATCAAGGCACAGAAATATAGCAAGTACATCTGTAAAATAGTCCATGTGAAATCAGGGGTTCAAACATATATTTACGAAGCTACAAGAACACTCTTTTTGTGCACAAAGAAGAAAATAATACCATAATTTATTCAACAATACTTGACCTCGAGTTACCGTCTTCTGCCATTTTGAAGAGCACCCCAAAACGTAATCAATGCTGTTTACTTTCAAATAGAAAGCACACACAAGCTGAAAGTAAACAAGGCTGATTACATCGATTACGTTCTGCGGTATGGTGGAAGATGGTAACTCGGGGAGAAGTATAGTTCAGAAAATTATGGAATTATTGTCTTCTTTGCGCAGTATTCTTGTAGCTTCGTAAAATGATGTCACATGGACTTATTTTCTCTGTCATGATCATAGTGGTGGTTCTGTCTATGGAGGGTCAGAGAACTCTCAGATTTCATCAAAAATACCTTAATTTGTGTTCGGGGGATGAACAGAGGTCTTACGAGTTTGGAACAAGTTATTAATGACAGGATTTTCATTTTTGGGTAAACTATCCCCTCAAAGGTTCTTCATGGAACCACTGATGCCAATAAAGAACCTTTATTTACTTTTTATGATTTATATAACCGGTTTTGGCATGCTTAGCCGATGTTCTGGTGTCTTTATCTGCAGACGTTGTGACTGTGAAGGTCAGAACAGCTGACTAGTGCACACAAAGCAATGCCATGTGGGTGATGATGTCATTGTGTCAGGACTGACAGGTGCACGCTTGCCTCAAAAGCGTCCTGGGATGCCATCAATACTCACGGGCCACATCCCTCCTGATGTGACATTTGACATAATAGTAACCGTAACGGCTTCTTTTCATAGAACAAAGCAGTAATAACAAATGTCTCTCTACACAACGCCCTTTTTATAATCATTGATCAACTTACTCAGGGTGTTGTGCCAGCACGCAAGTTCCTGATTTGAAGAACGCCTATTGCCTCTCAGTTGCACATTTTGAATTTAGGAAAGTAGTTGAGGGTGGTGAAACGAGAAGTATGAAAAAACACCCAAACAACTTAAACATTTACAGTCCCTCCCCTCAGCGTTCACTCTTTAGTAAGAAAGAAACTGAAAGAGGGTCATCTGCTGTCCCGATGTTAATATCGTATCTGTCATTCTCTGAATCTGAACCCTTTTCCTCTTTCCCCATGCAGTTCTTCAGCTCAAACTTCAACAGAGAAGGACGCGAGAGGAGCTGGTCAGCCAAGGAATCATGCCTCGTAAGTCAGATTTTTACTCTTCTAGTTACCAAGCATCTCATATTGGCATCACAGGTTTGCATATGTACAGCAAAAGCACACCGAAACGAATTAGCAGGTTAATTTTGGCAAAGTTTGTGAATATATGCATAGTTGCTTCATTTTGCACTCGTGTCAATAAGTAACAATTTCAAGCTAATGACATTTATAGTAATACAGCACAAACACAACATTTTAAATGATAAAACTAACAATGCATTGAGTAAAATTATGACATCAAAGCTAATCAACATTATAAAGCATTATATTATATAGCTTGTTTTTTTAGCAAGTAAACTAATTGTATTTTATGTACAAAATTTCCACCTTTAGGTCATGGAACAATGTTTGCACCAAATTACCTATTTTTCATTCTCAGTTTGGGCCTTTAAAATAAATTAAGATAATTTTTTTTATCCTCAAGTATTACATTTAACGAGCCATTAAAACCTGATATATCAAATAACATTAACATTTATTTTTTCTATTGATGGTCCGCCTTTAATGTTTCAAACTATACTTGTGGTTACTAACAGAAAAATCCATTTCGAACCAGTTGATTAAATGTATTTGCAAAAAAGTTTCCCTGAGAAAATCATGCATGCTCTCAGATGCCACTTGCATTGATATTTAATTTGCAGTGACATTCATACATTAAGTGTGAGTAAAGTGTCCAAACAATTTGACGCCACTGTATATTCTAAAGCTCGGTATAATGACAGTATTCTAACATGTTTGTTATGTAATTTAGCCACAGTGACATGCAGACCCTTGATATGATACTATTTGTTGGCATGTCAATAAGTTGCTGTTGTGGTGCAACGATGGCCGCAAGTATTGCATGTTACTATTCGGATATTGCAATATCCACATTCGATCCCTCTGCATGAAATGAAATTTTCCTACAGTGCTTATGTAGAAATCAACGACATTCAAAAGCAATAATAGTGAGCTATCTACTTGTATGCATTATGCTGCATAACGCTGCATGTTGCTTACAGGCTCTAGCATTAATGGATGAGACTGTTTTCTAGATCTGGTTTGGAATAGAGAGACTGACTCTTGATTGCCAACACACTGTCATTGTGAAAGGGCCTGTTGTTGTGTTATCAGGTGGATCTACTTCCCCTATGGTTTCCACTTCCTTATTCTATGTTCTGCTCATCAGACAAGAGGATTTGCAGTCTTCACACTGTGCTATCTATGTGGCCTCTGTGGGAAGGAGGAAGTGCTCAAGCAGATTTAACTTTGCTCTTTAAAAGCGACACACTACTGTTTTAAGTTTAAACAGTACTGCACACTTGTTACAATATTAATTAACAATTGCACTTTGATTCACACATAAACCTGCAGGATTACATTAAGATTTCATAACTGTTTAATGTAACTGCATGAGGCTAGTTGACACGTCAGCTGACTGTTTCATCAAAGATTTTAGATATCAATTTACATTGAATGTCTAAGCGAAAGTTGAAATATGTTTTTTGCCATTTTTTTAATTTCACCTTTTTTGCCTTACAGTGCAGTACAATGTCATATAAGTGTACGCTTCAGAATGTGTCTATTTTTGAAATATTTTAAAGAAATTATACTCTCTAAGCTGGCAGGGCTACATTTATTTGATAAAAAAACTCAATACAAACAGTAATACTGTAAAATATTATTACAATTTTAAATCGCTGCTTTCTATTTTAATTTATATTTTTCTGTTATGGCAAAGCCATTATTCCAGCCTTTAGCGATCCTTTAGAAATTGTTCTAATATGCTGATAAAACTAAACTTTTTACAGTACTTTTGGTCTATTTTTATAAGCCTTTGCTGCAGAGACTAGGCGGATCATTGCTGACCCTAACTTGTGGTTTCAGAAATTTCAAGTTAGTTGCCCAATCATGGCTGTTACATCACATTCTTACTCTGTTATCCCTTTCATATTGCAGCTCAATCACATGTGCAGGTTACTGTCCTTGTGTTTTGTTTCAGCTCTCTTTTAGAGAAATAATGTCTGCTGTTGGTAGTAAATATATAATTTACCTACACGGTGCAAGTACAGTTTATCACCAGTTTAGGAGTATGCTTGTATGGTATACAGCAAAAAACAACAACAACAACAACTATTAAACCTTTTAACTATTAAAATACATTCATTTGGATTTCCCATGTGCAATTTCAAGCAGGAGCATATATGCACCTGCTCTTCTTAAAACTGAACTACCTTTGTTCTTTCAGCAGGTGATTTGAGCCAATCTGATATAAGAGGATCTTCTGTTTTTTCACATACGACCTTTTAGTATGACCTTTAATTATGAGTTTTTCATTCTTCTTACAAAGTTCCTCAATATCAAGTATGGTTCATTAAAGGAAACAGGTGGGCACAGATACATGGCTATTTGAAAACGTAGACGTCATGGCAGTGATTGAGTGAAAGCACAATATGCAATATGTTTGGAGTGGTTAGTTTACACAGGAAGCATTAAGGGGTTCTCCTGCTCCCGAACTTGAATGCTCGCTTAATTAATCCGTTGAGTACCTGTCAGTCCCAATAACCAAAATGCAGATCCCTGTGACTGAACATAAAGTAAGACTCTGTCTCTGTTCCATACACAGCACTGAAGAGTCCAGCTGCCTTTCACGAACAGAGGAGAAGTCTGGAGAGAGCACGCGTGAGTGACCTTATCTCTAAAAGATGTTCTTTAAAAAAAAAAAAAATCACATTCTTGTCATCATAGATTAACTCTTGTAACTAATATTTGCTGTTGCAGACTGAGGATTACCTGAAGAGGAAGATCAGGAGTCGGCCAGAGAGGTCAGAGCTGGTCAGGATGCACATCCTCGAAGGTGAGTGTCACGTCATTCTTTTCAACATATGAAAATGGAGTTATGTTAAAGGATCACAGTGTGTTTCTGTCTCTTTTTTTTACTGTGAAAGGGCCTATAGCCATAACCTTTACTCTGACCTCTTCCTGTTCTAGAGGGAAGGGGCTGTTTATAATTTTCTATAACTTTTGTGTTTTTTCCCATTTCTGTTACAGCAGAAAAATATAGTTAATCAGCATGCAAAAGTGCTAATTGAGTCAGTACACTCTTGCAGGGGAATTTAGATGGCGTTTACATCAAAGGAAGTGATTCAGTTGTTAATAGTCATGTTTGTTTCACCCACAGAGACCTCAGCCGAGCCCTCACTGCAGGCCAAGCAGCTGAAGCTGAAGAGAGCCCGATTGGCAGACGATCTCAATGATAAGATCTCCCACCGCCCTGGTCCCATCGAGCTCATCCACAAGAACATCCTCCCTGTGCACACGCTCATAGGTTAGTCCGTAACCACTGTCATAAACAGCATTTATGTAAACGCAATGTCAGCTTTGTCAGTGTTAGTGTTTAAACACAACAAGCTTTTTTTCCACCAATGACTACAGTGCAGATCTATTATTTGCAAAGTGGACAAAAAAGAGGAAGCTTTACCTACATTTATTGTCTGTAAAGTTTCTGTGTCATTTTAATTGCATAGCGCCGTTCCGTAAACTACAGTGAACGAAAAAAAGTCAGTTTGGTCAAGATTCGCTCACACTGAGTCATTCACAAACATTCGCGTGTAAGTGAAAATGTACTGTCATCAATGTCTTAAAGGGTTATTTCACCCAAAAATTACAATTCTGTCATCATTTACTTCCAAACTACCCTCGTGTTCCAAAAGTGAAAAGTTCCAAAAGTCTTACGGGTTTGGAGTAATTAATGACAGAATTCTCATTTTTGGGTGAACTATTCCTTTATGAGGATAGTTTCCCATAATGAAAATCCTGTCGTCATTTAACTACCCAAATGTTCAGAAGATTTAATGGCCTTTTTTGGGCTTTTAATCAAATTTAATCTAATTAATTAGAAGCTTAGTAATTCATTAATCGAAATTAACCGCATTTTAATCGCATATAAATATTTGACCTGAGAACAGTGAGAAGTAAGTTTTTTCATGTTTTTTCATGAATAATGACTGAATACATAAACTTAAGCAACAAGATATTGTTTATTTTTTATGGCGCTCCAGTATAATCGGTCCGCCGAAACTCATCCAGTGAGAAACGTTCCGCAGTGCAAAAATAAGTGCGATTCAAATGTTATTTTTGTGTAATTAATTAATCTAAATTAACGCGTTAAAGTCCCGACCCTAAAAAAAAACATTTATTAATCTTATAAATTTGAAAAGACCCTGCAGTGAGTAATCAATGACAAAATTTTGATTTTTGGGTGATCAAACAACAAATTTCTTACATGTATTTTCAGGTACAGAGTCTCCGAAGGGTGAGAGCTCCTCATTGGACGAGGATAGTAGTGATGCCCTGTCACCAGATCCCCCGTGCAGCCAGGACTCTCCGATGGGACTTGCCCCTCAACACTCTCCCTCTAATATGATGAAACTGAATGGAGACCTCTCACCCACTCAGGTATATTGCTGTTTCAGTTACTTAATATGAGATAAATGAAATATTGCTTTTGTGTTTTAAGTAAGCTAGAGGGCAGCACTGCTCTACTCTTAAAGAGACCGTTCATCCAGACACACCCACCATCTTATTATGTGGTTTTAAACTTATTTTTAAACGTATGATTTCTTTTTTTACTAGTACACGAAAATATACATTTAGCAAAATGTCCAAGCTGCTGTCATTTTAAATTGGTTTGTATTTTAAATGGCCTCATTATTATAAGCCACAACGCAACATATGCATTAAGAACAGAGAGGACAAGGTAATAAATGCATTTAAGACCACATACTGTATTTAATCAGTGAATTTGTTGTAGTTCCTCAATCAGGCCCCACCCCCTCCTCTTTTTGCGTCGGACTCCTCACCACCACAGAATCTAACCAGTGAAACTAACGTGATAAACTCTTCACGTCCACCGACTGGACATGCAAAGGTAAAGTGACAGCCATCGAACCGTTCATTTTTTAATCTAAACCAATAAACGTGATTTCATCACTCATTTTTCTTTTTATATTTGTTTGCTTTTGCCGTCACCATAAGCAGCAGTCCAAGTCCAGCACAGATCGTATATCTCAACGATCCAAGAAACCCAAAGATAACAAGCCCAAAGTGAAAAAACTTAAATATCACCAGTATATTCCACCTGACCAGAAGAATGACCGGGAGCCTCCTCCTCAACTGGACTCCTCGTATGCTAAAATCCTCCACCAGCAGCAGCTTTTTCTTCAGCTGCAGATCATCAACCAGCAACAGCAGCACTACAACTACCACACTATTTTACCGGCACCTCCAAAGTGAGTACACCCACTCACCTTATTGTGTGTTATTGTGTATATGCTTATGTCTTTGCATGGGGTTGGTAAAATCTATTTACATGATGGGGTAAAACATAAAAAGGGTAATATTAAAAACTTGTATTACCATTTAATAAAAGTTATTTTCTTTTGTTTAATAAAATTTAAATGTAATTCATTCCAGTGATGCAAAGCTGAATTTCAGTAGCCCTTAAATCAGCCTTCGGTGTCACATGATCATTCAGAAATCATACTAATATGCTGATTAGGATCAAGAAATATCAAATAATAATATGTCTGCTAGAGCAGTGGTTCTCAGCTCGTGTGGCTTGTGACCCAAATCTGGGTAAATTATCTGTTGCCTTTGTCACAGAAAATTCCAATTAAAAAAATATATATATATTATGCAATATGCAAGATATGCAACTACCTATATATTCTTGAATATTTAGGTTAACAAAATAGACAAAAACTATACAAAATAAAATATGCCTGAATAAAATGCAGGTTACAAACACTGAGTTCTGAAGGAGAACTATTGAAAGCTATTGAAAGTGTAGACACAGCATACTGATTAATAATTCTGTTCAAATCCAGACTTCCTGCTGAAAAGCAGCAACCATCCACAAATCCTGGCCCCTCACCGTCCCAGACTATTTCCACATGCTCTACAGTCTCCTCCAATCAAAATGGGCCCAATCGTCAGAGCCAGCCTACAGTGGGAGGAGCTAAGCCCAGCACTTTGCCTGCAAACCTGGATGAATTCAAAGTAGGTTTTAAAATTCAAAACAGTTTTTTTTTTTGTACCTAAAGCTGCAGTACATAACTTGGAGCTCTAATGGTTAATAAATAGAACCACTTCTCTCTGTTTATGTCTATGAAGAATCATGCAGGTACTGGACTACTCCACAACGGTTCCACCAGTACCAGTCTCAAATATAAAAACTTATTATAGATGATATAGTTATTATAGTGATTCAGGACAGGCCAAAAACTGGTACAGCTTTTGGAGAAAATGTTCCAACTATTTCACTCTCTCTTCCAGGTTGCTGAACTTAAACATGAGCTCAAATTGAGGGGGCTGACAGTATCGGGCACCAAGAACGATCTCATTGAACGACTGAAGAACTACCAGGAGCAGAACAGTGGTTCATCAGCCACAGGTGCTGCCACTACGAAAACAGTCCCTGCCTCCCCACTTCAAGCCCCGAAAGATACAGTGGTTTCAATGTCAGCTTTTCCCGTAGTGGCTACAACAAGGGTCCACAGTACAACACCACCTCAAATCATGCGCTTCAGCAGCACTAGCTCCTCTCCTCCTGCATCTCCTACCCCTTCTGAACGCTCTCTGGCTGGATTGAGTCCTGATGAGACCAGCTGCAATGGGGATGTGTTTGGAGAAATGGTATGTCTGTGGTTTGAAGATTCAGAGCAGAAATGGTTAAAAGAAAATTAGGGGTGAACAAAATATTTGCCTTGTTTACTTTCTTTTAAAAACTTGTGTTTTTCCATTATCAGGTTACCTCACCTCTCACCCAGCTCAGCCTGCACCCCTCTCCAGACCACCCATCCCCAGTTAAGGAGGAGTCTCATGGGCAGATGCCGGCCTCCTGCAGCCTTTCTCACCCGGGTTCGCTGTTACCCACACAGCCTCACAATCAAAGTCCCTTGGCAACATCAGGGTCTGCTGTCTCTCCTCTAGACAAAGACCAAATGCTTCAAGAGAAGGACAAGCAGATCGAGGAGTTGACACGCATGCTTAGACAGAAGCAGAGGCTGGTGGAGACCCTGCGCTCGCAGCTGGAGCAAGGTAAGCAGCGTGGAGCAGCCACAGAAGTTACAGACAACACTAGTAACTCTGAAATGCTGTTGCTGTCCAACGGAGTGGAAGTGAAGGTAAAGGAAGAGATTAAGGATGAAATGGACACAACAGAGGACCCACAGAAGCAAGTGCAGCCCCATAAGAAGATCCAGACGCAGTGTTCGCAGCAGACTCTGCTCAAACTGCAGCAGATTCATCGGCTGCAGATGCAGCAGCAGATGCTGGTGGATCTACCAAATGGACAGCAGCAGAAGACACAGTTGCTGCAACCACAAAAACAACAGCAGCAAACAGACCCAGCAAAAATGCTGCAGGAGCAAGGAAAAACACAGGTGTTGCTGTTGCAGCAGCAGAAGACGCAGCTACTGCAGCAGCAGAAGGCGCAGTTGCTGCAGCAGCAGCAGAAGGTACAGTTACTACAACAGCAGCAACAACAGAAGACTCTGTTACAGCAGCAGAAAACTCAGTTGCAACAGCAAAAGAAGACACAGTTACTGCAGCAACAGCAGCATCAAAAGTTGCATCAGCTCATCATCCAGCAGAGGCAGCAAAAACAGCTACAAAACAATCAGAAGAAGCAGCAGCAGCCTCAAAATCAGCCGCCGCAGCAGTTACAGACACCACAGGTCAGCAACACTTATCAGATTACATATTTATTTGGATGGCATTGCATGCCATTCTTGCCTCTGTTTTACGTTGTTGTTTTTTGTTTTTTTTTACAGGTTTCACAGGTGTTTGTCAACCAGCAGTCTGGCACTCAGATTACTACGTCTTTCCCACTGGATCTCCTGAAAGCTCATCCAACACCCACGTTGGTCACTGACAGCAATGGCAACCGTTATCTGATCGCACTCACCAGTAATAGTGTTGAGAGCCTTACTGGAAAGTCACCTCAGAGCAAATCCAATGGACGGATCACTCTACAGGTAACAAAACAATATATATATATTACTGTTTATGTTCGAGGTCTGTACATTTGTTTATGGTTTGTGGAAAACTCTAATACTAATTTAAAATATCCTGTATCCATTTTAATGTTTTAAATGTAGTGGCATTGTTGGGTGTTTTTCATTAGCCATACTCCACTCTTCCGTGTGACATGTTCGTTTAGAAATCATTCTGACATGCTGATTTGGTGCTTAGGAAAGATTTTGTCTTACAAATGATGTAATATTAATATGAGTCATAAATGTCGGTTTGTTGTGTTTCAGAGATTGCAGTCGACCCCTTCCAAGCTCCCTAGCCAGGCATCTACTGATATGGCTACTTCTGCCAACCAATCACAGACTGTCAAAGAGCCCATCACTAAAGTATGTGTATATAACATGTGGATGCGCTTTATTCAAACTTATTACAGTTATGAAAAATAGCATGATATCGAGAACTCTCTATTGATTTGAATTGTGAAGTCTTTGAAGGTACATGAAATACTAAGATGTACAGCATATATGTGTGAATCGTGTATGACGAAAGACAAGAAGCATATGCTGTTTTTAACCTATGAGACAAAATTTGTTAGTTTGAGGGGGTTAGTTTTTTTTCTTTTGGACTATTCTACAAGTTTGAAACCAACATAGTGAACATTACTGAATTTGAATTAGATGTGTTTGATTCACACCAGATTTGAACACGTTCTCAGTATTGTTCATAAGATAGGGCTTGTTTCAGCCATTCAAAAGCAATATCATGGTTTAGTATGTGCAAATATAACGATACAAATAAAACAACGACATGTGAACTTTGGTGGATTTTATTGAGCACTAACAAAACCGTGTATATGTATTATAGTTACAGTAATTACTGGAATACTGGAAGGGACTGGGTTGCAGATAGTTGCTCTTTCCCTCCTCTCCACATCTGACTTATGTTAAAATCTCCCATTTTCAGGTTCAGAAAGTAGACCTCCACTTGGAAACCACCCGTGCTAAAGAGTCTAGCCAGTCAGTGTCTGCACCACCCAGCTTTGAGCCCTTCTTCTGTGAGGAATCCAACCCACTGAGCAAACCCTCCTCACCTCCTTCGTTTAAGGTATTGCACATGCATTTCCTATTTCCTTTTGTCTTTTTCTCCTCCTCGCTTTGTTTCAAGCTAAAGCTAGCATTTCTTTTTTCATCTTCCTCTACCCATCAATTCTAGGAGGACATTTGCCCAAATTTTGATAGACACACTTTATTCACCCCTTCCTCCCCAAAGCCGCACCCTCACCCTCCTCAGCGTTTCAAAGTATGCCGTTTAATCATTCTTTCTTTCTTCTTTTTGCTTGCTCTTCCATTCTTTCACCTTCTTTTTCTGTTTAAACTGTTTTTTTCCCTTATCGTATCGTTGATTGTATTGTCTGTTTACAGGATAATATCTCAAACAACCAGCAAATAGATGATCTGTTTGAAATCCTGATGAAGAGTGGAGGTAAAAGACTCTTATTACTTTAGAAATGGATTGTTTTATTCTGCAACAATGCTTTAAATTGATCAAAAATGTCAGTAAAGACATTTATAATATTTAAAAGAATTCTACTTCAAAAAAAGTTTTTGAAAGTTAGTGTGTTCATATGTTAAATAATAATAAATCTCTCTTCTTTCTCAGAAATTTCATCTGGATTTAAAGCCAGTCAAGACCCCTCTCTGTCAGATCTCCACTCCAACCCACCCACTCCATCTCCACCTTCCTCTCCGCTCCACCTCTCACCACCCACACATCACCCCAACCCCATCCCCGCCCCTTCCCAGCAACTCCCGGACTCCCAGGGCAGGCCTTGCTCTGGAACCGGTCGTCTGGAGGACTTCCTGGAGAGCACCACTGGTGCTCCTCTTCTCGGCGTAGAGCCAGATGGCCCGTTGACATTAATCGATGACCTCCACAATCAAATGCTGAGCACTTCCAGTATTCTGGACCACCCCACATCTCCAATGGACACCAGCGACTTGAGCTTCTCGCCCAACCCCGCCAGCCTGGACTTTGAAGACCCCACCTTGGATGGCATGGATTGGCTGGACATCCCCGTGGTTGGAGGGGGCAGTAATTCTAACGGTGGGGGTATGGTTCTTGCCCCTCTGAACTCGCACACCCCAACCAGTGTATTTTCCGCAGACTTTTTGGACAGTTCAGATCTGCAGCTCCACTGGGACTCATGTTTGTAGCTTTTGGTCTTAATTGCTAGACAGCACACAATTTAGCACCTTCAACCTTACTGTGTATAGGCTGTACACAAAACACTCCAGACGCACATGCTGTTTCTTATGCTGAAAAGCTTCGATTTTTCTTCATATTCCAATGCCGAATGGTATTTAAACAGTTCCTGCGTCTGATAGGTTCTCTTAAGCACTGAATTTAAAGCTTTCATTTGCTTCATCATACCCAAATGTTTTAATCACATGGCGTTACTGCCTTTGCCAACAGAGACCAATCTGGACCCCGCCACCAACTTCTCACACCGTCATCAACTCAACTAAAGATTTCATAGTTCGCTTTATCTTTTAGACAAGTTGTCTATGCTGGTGTTTAGGATAATTTTTCCCTTTAAGCACACCAGTCTTTGGCGCCATATAGTGTTATTTCTACCCATTTTAAGAAAGCTATGATCTCAGAACCATGATATGAGGTTGTTTCTGCTCCACACTTTTTCCTTCCATCACCAAACTAAATAGAGGTAAAATATGAGATATAAAAGCCATCCTCGCTTTTGGCTAGTTCTTCCAACATTGCACTTAAGCCGACCTGACTGGTGCTCTGGTCTACATGACCCAGTGTAATGGGCTCTGCAGGGAACCAGCTTTGGTGACGTTCACCAGATCTCTATGCATTGCTGTATTTTAGGATCATGTATTGATTAAAACTTAGTTCCTTTCCCTCTGATTAGAGCGATTCGCTGGTGGAGGTCAGTGCTGGGGTTCAGGTTTCAGAATATTTGGAACTTCTTGTTTTTTAAAAAAGAAAAAAAAATAAAGAAAAAAAAAAATGCAGCGTGGAGTGTGTTTTGTTGTTGCACCTGTGCTCACATTATACACAATTCATTCACACACGATGGTCATGTATTGTTCTGCTATTGAAACAAATGTAATATTTTATTGTCCTGCTCCTGTGGAGGCTAATCTGGATAATCTTAAAATAAAGTATTTAGTTGTCTTCAAAATTGCCTAATTCATTATATGTTTGCCCCTATTGGACATTCTTTGGGTAGCAAATAAGCATCCAGGGTTTTAAAATGTAGTGATGAAAAATAAATAAATAAATATATACATACATATATATGTATGTACGTACATACGTATGTATGTACGTACATATATATGTATGTATATACATACACATACATAGATCACAGGTATCCAGTATGGTTTTACGCCCTTGACCCTTACGCACAGAGATTGTTCCAGATTCTCTGAATCTTCGGATGATGTTAT
>JAUCMU010000021.1:5850899-5870009 GCA_032275025.1 Enteromius treurensis | reverse complement strand
CCGGACCTGGGCCTCGAACCTGCGACCTTTGGGTTACAAGCCCAACTCCCTATCCATTAGGCCACGACTGCCCCAGGATGGCACATCAATGCGAGATGTCTCTGTCAGTGTAGTGTCCAGAGCATGGAGGCACTACCAGGAGACAGGCCAGTACATCAGGAGACATGGAGGAGGCCTAAGAAGGGCAATAACCTAGTAGCAGGACTGCTACCTCCGCCTTTGTGCAAGGAGGAACAGAAGGAGCCCTGCCAGAGCCCTGCAAAATGACCTTCAGCAGGTCACAAATGTGCATGTGTCAGCTCAAACGGTCAGAAACAGACTCCATGAGGGGGATATGAGGTCCTGACCTCAACAGGTGGGGGTTATGCTTACAACCCAACACCATGCAAGACATTTGCCAGAGAACACCAAGATTGGCAAATTCGCCAATGGTGCCCTGTGCTCTTCACAGATGAAAGCAAGTTCACACTGAGCACATATGTGACAGATGTGACAGAGTCTGGAGACACTGTGGAGAACATTCCGGAGAACATGACCGCACCCTCCATGTGGCCGCCAGAGGCAGCCTGGCTGCCATAAGGTACCGAGATGCGATCCTCAGACCCCTTGTGAAACCATATGCCGGTGCAGTTGGCCATTGGTTCCTCCTAATGCAAGAAAATGCTAGACCTCATGTGGCTGGAGTGTGTCAGCTGTTCCTGCAAGATGAAGGCATTGATGCTATGGACTGGTCCGCCCGTTCCCCAGACCTGAATCCAATTGAGCACATCTGGGACATCATGCCTCACTCCATTCACCAATACCACGTTGCACCACAGACTCCCCAGGAGTTGGCGGATGCTTCAGTTCAGGTCTGGGAGGAGATCCCTCAGGGAGGACATACAGGTATGTGGAGGCCACACACACTACTGAGCCTAATTTTGACTTGTTTTAATAAGGACAATACATCAAAGTTGGATCAGCCTGTAGTGTGTTTTTTCACTTCAACCTTTAGTGTTACTACAAATCCAGACCTCAATCGGTTAATAAATTTGATTTCCATTGATCATTTTTTATCATTTAGTGATTTTGTTGTCAGCACATTCAACCACGTAAAGAACAAAGTATTTAATAACAATATTTCATTAACTCAGATCTGGGATGTGTTATTTTAGTGTTCCCTTTATTTTTTGATTTTTTTTTTGTGTTTATTTAGATGTTATTAGTTTTCATTATTTGAAATTAAACTAAATCAAATCAAATATGAAAAACGTAAATGAAAATTAGAAATGCTACAGTAAAACTGAAATAAAATAAATTGAAACTAATTCAGTTGTAGAATTAAAACAAAAACAAAGTAAACCTATATAGAAATGGAATAAAACAATTTTAAGCAAATAAAAATTATAAACATAAAAAAGTAAATAAACCTAAATTTAAAATTGAATCAAAGCTAACATACATTAAGCTCATTCAAAATATGAACGAGGACAGAGCAGTCCACAGGGGTGACGAAGGAGGGAGGAGCCATGGAGGAAGAGGAGTGGCCGCTGACTCCCGGAACCCACCCACTGGTGGCAGAGCAGGTGGAGGAGGGGCCCGAGGTGGAGACCGAGAGCCCATGAGCCAGGGGAATGCCGAGGATCCGGGGGGCTCTCCTGGCTGTGAATGCGGAACGGAATCCATAGAGATCAGGGACAGCTCTCCTGGCTGTAAATGCAGGAACAGCACTCCTGGCTATGACTGCGGCTCATGTGGGTCTGGGATTGGACACCACTTAGTAGGAGCAGGCTCTGGCGGGCGCTCTTGTGGCGTAGGCATTGGAGGGTGCTCTTGCGGCATGGGAATCAGACGGTGCTCTTCTAACGGGTCTGTTAGTGCGTCTGTGGAAGGTAGGCTGGCTCCGGCGTGGGCCTGGACGCTTCCCAGACACCGGTAGATAGCCTCCCTCCAACATAGTCCAGATCCACAGGGCGATGATAACAGGCCCAGAGCTGGAACAGACAAACGAGGATTTGTCAAGATTTATCCACTCTTCGTCCCAGAACAAAATGCTTTGGAGGAGTATATTGAAAATGCTTTACAACAAGGTTACATTCATCCCTCAAAGTCCCCTGCAGCTTTTTATTTGTCATAAGACATAAGAAGGATGGAGGCCTTGCATGGATTATCGAGTATTCAACCAGATGACAGAATAACTTCCCCTTATCCCAGCAGCTCTAGAACAACTCCAAGGTCTTCACCAAGTTGGACCTGAGCAGTGCTTACAACCTCAGGTTAATATGATTCATAACTGGCCAACTCTTATCAACCTGGTTCAAAAACCGTGGAACCTGGATGAGGAACTTGCTGCAGCCAATGCTTCCAATCTGTCTCAGCTGGTGTGTTCCTCTAACAGTATATGCACCCCAAGCTCCAGGCATTATCCAGTCTGTTCATTCCTCTCTGTGCACTGGCCACCTTGGGAACAAAGAAACTGCCTCACTTCTTCAAGTTTCTTGCTGAATCAAATCAGCTGAAAATGGCAATGGAGGTGAGAAGGTTCTCCCCGCTTACCATCTGGCAGACTCCGCCCGCTGTGTGTTCCTCAATGTTCCTTGTCACACCAAGGAGTTTCTTCTGTTAACAAATGCATATTTGTTGTTGTTGACTGGTTGTTTAAATCCTGATTCCCTTCATAGGCTTACCAACATTAACGGAATTCACAGAACAGCTCTTTCAACTTGTTCCAATGCTTTGTATCACGAAATTGCTGGTGGTGTTGTGCTCTTGCTCCCTCAGCGGACAAACAAGCTCAGAGACAGAAGTTCCAAAAAATGAGAACGTTTAATAAAACAAAGAAAATAACCAAAGTGCTGAACGAAAAAAGCAAAGAACAATGCAGACACGCAACCCGACAATCATACTTTAACAACTGACATTGCACACTAGACAGAGCATGGTTTAAGTGCACAGACTAATCAAAGACAAAACATAAGACACCTGGTAGACACTGCTGGCAGAGAATCAAACAGTAATGAGCAGGGCGGGGTTACAAATGATCAGAGCACATGGGGGAACAGAATGAAAACAAACACAAGAGCACATGGAACTGATATCAAAACATAAACACAGAACACGCCTACAGCGTGACACTTTGCTTTGAGCATGGAAGAGCTTTCTTCAATATCCTAAGTGTGACCGTCTCATCTGCAGTCGAATGGCCAGAAACAAAGATAGTTCCAGGACGTTCTGAGATCTCTCCAAACCTTCTGCCATGGCCACCACAATTTCTGGAGCCAGTTCCTGAGTTGGACGGAGTAAGCATACAATTCCCTATGTTTGGCTCCCACTCAGTACATGGTCTGGGGAACCGTCGTACTGTTTTATCATTAGTCAGTCACTGGTTTTTGGGAGAGTGAGAGAGTGTGGTACCCATCCCACTACCAGACTCAAAGGGCAGTGTGCATGTTATGTAACGTAAGTGCCAGGCTTGCTCACAACTCAGTCCTTACGTTTACCCTAACCAGATTACTAAACACCCATTATAGTACTGTACTGATATGCAATCACATACCATACAGAAGCACACACCTCACACTCAGTAAGCTTTAGACTGCTTACCTGCCTTCCTGATTGGATCTCTCCCCCTGTGTATTCTTTACTTACCTGGATACTCACCTGTCTCCCTGAGGTGTGCGCTGTAAAATCTCTCCAGCATTCCCAAACTCTCCATTACTTGCAAGAACAGTGAGAGCATTAATGCCAATTCCCACCGCACAGACAAACACTCTTTGATCAGTTTGGTACCCCTGTCAGATGTTGTTTGGAGTTGGTTAGAGTTAGTTTTCATTTAAATGACAACAACCAGGGCTTCATCAACAGCCCTTTTTGCTTAATTTGCTGTCTTTTCATGTGAACACAAATACATTAATAAGAGTAAAATGTGGATTGTGAAAATAGGATAATCAACTTTTTTCCCAGTCAGTGGCAGTTGGTCAGTGTCTGTTGGTGCGGTGTGAACATGACTCTTATTTTTATAAGATTCTAAAGACAACAGCCAACTTGAGCCAACTAGTCTGTGCAGTGTGAATTGGCCTTAAAAGTCAAAAGGGGCTGTTGGTGAAGCCGTGGTTGTTGTAATTTAAATGAAAACAAACTCTAACCAACTCCAACCAACATCTGACAGGGGTACCACACTGATCCAACAGACTAGTCTGTTGGCGTTTGTCTGTGAGGTGTGAATTGGTCTTTACACTTCATGTGTGATATTCTTTTGAATTATTTTTCAATATCTTTAATATCTTTAACATTGCTATAAGTATTGATAATAAAATGATAAAAAAGTGATATTTGACGTATATAAGAAAGAACATATTTAAAATAATTTTATAGTATATGTGCAATCAGAAACACTAAATACTGTGCATTCCAGTCTTCAGTAAGAGTTTAATAAATGCAATACATAAAATTCCAAGTATGCTGTAAAATCAATTTTATAATATATATAATGTAATTATATTGTTTTAATAACTTTAACAGTCTACACAACACAGTCTCATTCCAAACTTGTCACATTTTGACGCTTGTGTAAAACACTTTTGTGTCGCTTTTTGAAGCTCAAGGTAGCCCTTTTAGTCATTTTTTTGATGTGGAGGGTCCTCCTTTGTTTTAAATAAGAAACCCTTAGAGTCAATATGCCGACACAATATTTTTTTGTTTTATCTTCATAATTAAAAGATAATTTGGGTAAAAACAATTGCATATTATTACATATATATAGGGGTGGGATTTTTCAACGTAAACAGTAAAATCAGTTTTATTTAAATTATATTATCTACACATTTATGAGCAACCCTGTCCCTGCCCCTAAACCTAACATCTGTCAATAAAACACAAGATATAGCAGGCAGATACAATTCCAAGTCTTTTGAGGCAAAACAATAGATCCTTACCAACATTGGTTGTGAAATGCCATTGGCTCTTGTGGTGGGTAGGTTTGAGGTAATGGTGGGGTTTGGTGCTCCAATAAATGTAAACATTTATGGAATAAATTTATATACGCATGCTAACCATTACAATGAGCAAAACAACTGAAAGCAATGAAGGACCCTTCACATCAAAAAACGACTAAAAAGGGGTACCTTGAGCTTCAAAAAGCAACGCAAAAGGGTCTTGACCAAGCATCAAAATGTGATGAGTTGGAGTGAGACTGTGTTGGTCTACAAGTCTTAGTGCGGCCTATAGCCACTCTATGCCTTCTGTGGTAATATTATGTAGTGAACTGCTGATGGGTTTAAAGTGAATTACCATTTAGTTGAGGTTTGGCTTCAGGGACAGACTGATGTATAACTCAAAAAAATAAATAAATAAAAATAAAAAAGAGTGCCCTAAAATGTCAAAAAAGTCAAATCTCTTGTCCATATAAGCTTAAAGGTAAACATCCTGCCAGTCATATTTGGGAATGGCAATGTGAATTGAAAGAGGTATTAAGAATGTGCAGCAGAGATGCACTAATATGGGACGGGGTGGCATCTGTGTATTTGTGTGTCATTGTTCACGCTCTTCATTGGAGTGCCACCATCTCTTACTATGCTGGGACTGTTGTGTATGTTCTTAGCCCTGAAGCAAAAGAGATGTCTGTGATGCTATAGTGTGAGGTGTGTGTGTAGTGGCATATAAAAACAAAGCCTGAAATGCCGTAGGCAGAGAATTAAAGAGCGGACTGCATAAGCGGAAGTCTAAAATTGGACGGTTCGTCTTTGTGTGTGACACTGTCATGCCTTAACCCACGTGCTCACATAAACACACATGCTGCTTTACAAGTTCTTATACCTGATATTAACCCTTGAGGATTTTGACTGGTTCCTTTTGTTTCGTTTTTTTTTTCTAAATCAGGGGTGGGCAACTTCGGTGCTATGGGCCGGTGTCCTGCAGAGTTTAGCTCCAACCCAAATCAAACACACTTGAAGACATTGATTAGCTTCTTCAGGTTAGTTTGACTAGGGTTGGAGCTAAACTCTACAGGACACCAGCCCTCCAGGACCGAAGTTGCCCAGCTCTGCTCTAAATAATAAAGGTTCCAAAATGGGTCTTTTACATGAATACTATTTTGGATGCCATTTTAGGTTCCTCATAGAAACTTTCCATGAACAGTTCTTGAAATAACCAATTTTATCTTCATGTAAAGAACATTTCAATAATGTAAAGAAACTTTTTGCACAATAAAAAACCTATCAAATTAAATTTGTTTCTGTGGATGTCAAAGGTTCTTCATGGAACCAGATGCCTTTATTTTAATTTAAATTTTTTCAAACCTTTCTTATTTAAGAGCATATGGTGAAAGAGAGTGGAAGTATTTTAACTATAACTGATTATGCTTGCAAAATTACAGTAAATGCATACAATATATGTATCTTTAGGCATTTTGATATGAAAGTAGAAGAAAACAACAAATAATGCAAATGAATGAAAGAATATGATAATAAAAAAAAATTAAAAAAAACAGTTCCAAAGAGAAGTTTCACAGTGATGCCGTATAAGGACCATTTTGGTTTCCCAAAAGTACATTTTCAGTTTTTAAAAGAAGCATTTTGTCCTACTGTGAAGAACATTTAAATTGTTTTTGTTTTTCTAAACCAAAAAAAAAAGTATAAATATTATACATTTTCCTTGAATTACTTAATGTATCCACAAAAAAGTCATTCAGTTTAACAATATTGTCAGCCATATTTGCAACAAAAGTCAATTTATAACACATAAAATTATGAATCACTTTCAACTCAAATACCAATTAGTTGTCATTTTACTTTTTTTTTTTCATTTACCACTATCCCATGTTTTGCCCATTAAAATTTAACATCCTTCCTTATTCTTTTATATATTTTAATATGTACAAGTCAAAATAAGGGTGTTGTTTGAATTTTTACATAAATATTGTGGTACGCTTAATGACAATGCAACATTATTTTAACCAAATTTTACTATTTTATTCTCCAAAAACTTATTTGTTTTAAAAGTTGACACTTTACTTACATTTAATGTGCTTTCTATTGACATAAAATCACTTTTGTGAATTTCTTGTGATACGGACATCTTAATGTCTTTGACCAACATACATTAGCGTAGTGAATGGATTTCACCAGGTGAGTTAAATGTCTATTTGAAATCTGAGTAGAAATAAAGGGCAGTTGAACGTATGAGAACAACATCAAAGAGAAATTACAGCGAGGAAACATTTATGCTGAATGCATACTGAATTGACGCAAGCTTCTTTACTCTATGATGTAATGCATTTTCATTTGAATTATATTTCATGAGTAAAAATATGGGGCAGAAATAGGTAAAAGAGGATGCTGAATGGAATAACAAGAAATTTCAGTTTGCAAAAATATTGCATATACCCACTTCAGCCCGTCAATCAAAATAAACAGTTGTATATACAGTATGTAATATGTGTGACCAAATGTTTGTATTAACGGAACTGAACATCAACATTCTGTGCTCAGGAAGTAGAGACTAGTGATGACTTTTCTCTAAATATCTTCTTTTTCCTTCCACAGAAGAGGAAAGTCATAGTCATTTGTAACAACATTAGGGTGAATAAATTAGTGATTCTTTTCTTTTGGGGGTAAATTATCTGTTTTAATCAATATTAATCTGTTTTGTTTTATATTTTGGGAAAAAATGATGTGGGCAAGCCACTATTTTAAATCATTTACTGATGAATTGTTCACAACAAGGCCAGAAATTGTAATTAAATAGTCAATCAGGTTAATTCTGATTTCATATTGAGTGAAATCAGGGATTATGTTGTTGACCTTGTTGTGAAATGCAACATCAACTTCAGCTGATTTACAACATACTGCTATTGGTGCCATAATAAATAACGTCTTTTCTAGGCTTCTTGTGATCACACAGCCTCAGGCCCTTTAACCATCTAGTGCTCATCACACTTCCAGGCAGTCTGGTGGTTTAAAATTCCCCATTTAACCCTGCACAGATAAAAGCCAACGTGAAGACATGTCTTTTGAACCCTGGCATTAAACGCCACCTTCCCATGGCAAGACCTAGAACTGCACAAGCGTTATAATCTTCGCACCGTTACTGGGGACGCAGAGAGATGTGCACAGTCACATTGCTAAAGCCTCTAAGCACTGTGGAGAGAAACTTAAATCCTTCTCATAAAGAGGAGAGGAAAGTGTGCCGCTTAAGCCTGGCACAGACGCTGGTTATCAGCATAAACCCCACATCAACTGTCGGTCTGAAGCCCGCTGCATCTCCCGCCTGTGTAAATCCAGCGAGTGGAATCACAGATGAGACGACCTCGCTTGCGTTCATAGATGAGTAAGAAAAGGAGTTTACAGATGTATTTTCCTCTGGCTGTTGAGAAGAAATGAAAATAATGGGGGAGAAAACTAAAGATAAAGAGGGAGGTGTAGAAGAAGATATGTCTTATTCAATGTTGTCCAATATCTTTTATTGTCTGCAGGACAAACAACAGGTTTGGTGAATGATGACAAAAATGTAGAATTTTTTTAGGAACTGTATATGTCTATTTAGTTGTTTTTTTGCTACTAATAAGAGAGAAGTGAGCAGCTGTGAGCCAGTGATTCACAGTGCATGTTGTCTTGCAATACTCTTGGGAAGTGAGCCCTTTGGGAAGCTGTGTGAGCAGACATGTACAGGGGGAATGCAACCATAAATGTAGAATCTTTAGCGATTTGTATTATTTTATTTTTTTATTTGTTTGTTTGTATGTGGGGGAAACAGCTGAGTAAGTGATCTAACCGCTGCGGCTGCGAAGCATCCTGGCAGAGATACTGTTTGCTCCGACAGATGTTGTGGTGGTCAGAGGTCCATCCACAGGACTCACATCTCTACCTGGCTGTTTCAGCAACTCCTGCAGAGTCCTGTGAGGAGACAAGGGTAATCATTTACCTGATCATTATATCCAATATGGATGTCATTCCAAATGAAATCAAGAACGCTTCTTAATGTATGACCCTTCGTAGAGCTGCACGATTCTGGATAAAATGAGAATCACGATTTTTATCAACTTTTTTTATTTGAAAGATTTTGCCCTGAAAAATAGGTTTTCAAACAGCAGTAAAATAGCAGTTAAATAAGACAAGAAATGGAATGTAAAATAATGCAATAATGTAAAGGGGAAAAAAAACATTAAACATTTATAAAAATGTACATTATATATATATATATATATATTTTTTTTTTTTTTTTTGATGTGACTATTGTATTGTTTGTTTAGTAATTATAGATGTGATTATATTGTATTATATTATATTGATGTGAGTCATATATATGTATAAATATATTTAATATATACACACACATTTTTTCTTAATAAACTGTATTTATATATACATAATAAACATAGCATACACACGTATATCATGTAAATAATTTTTTTTGTATTGGATAAAATTAATAGTTTGACAGCACTAGTCATGAAAGATAGCTGTAGTGCCTCCGTTCAAGAAGCACGTGAACCAATCATTTCTTCCTCTTTACTAGTTATAATATAAAAAATAAACTTTTATGAACATCACAAGGTATTTCACGAGTTCATGCTTCCTCATAATAAATACTAAGCAAGTTTGGAGGCCTAGTGATTTGAACCCTAGCGAGGGCAGATCTCGGCGTCCGGCTTGGACCCTGCGTGCCCCTCGTGAAGGAAGGCGCAAGAACGGGCGGAGAAGGGCCAGAGGAGGGATGCACAAAAGATGAGGTGCGGAAGGGAAGGAAATGGGTTTATTTATAGTGGGTAATCTGATTGGACTGATGAAATGAGGAAATTGATTAGTTGATACGGTTGATTCGTACCTGCTCCTCCCGAAACTAGTTTTGCAACGTCACATAGTTTCAGCCGCGGAAAGACATCAGTACACAACATTTCACAAGGTTACATTGACCGATGTTAATCTACTCTTCTGTCTGGTTTGTTTATCTGACAAATTTGGCGTTATGATTGAATTGAAGTTCTCAAATAAATTTGAGTGTTAAATTTATAAGTACATAATTCAGACATTTGAATTGTTGCAGAGGTTTGAGAGTGCCTAATACTTACCAAATCTGCATATATGTGATCATAAATAGACTTATTTATGTATTTTTTTGCAGTTGTATTGTTTCAGTAACACTTTATTCTGATGCTGCCTTTTGAGTATTCTGTTGATCATAAGTAACTTTGCACCTATATGTCAACAAACTCTCATTAAGAGTATCCAAAGACTTTGATTTATATCTGCTAACTCTACTATGATGGAGTCACAACAGACATGCTACTGAGTATACGTTTGCTAGTATATGTTAACTTCTTAAAAAAAAGATTTTTAAAATCTTCAAAATGAAAGAGATCACAGACATGAGGGGGAAAAAAATCCAAGATTTAACAGCTTTGCTCCTATAGTATGTCGTGTCACACATCAGGATTTTTGATCGTAAATATTCAGCATGTTGAAAATTTACGATTCGCGATTGGGGCACCTCTGACGTTCTTCCGAGCAGAGTCAGCCACTCTTAACACGCATCACACCAAAGGAAAATCTGATAAGGTAATCTTTAGAAACACCAAAATAATCAAGGCATTGCCAAGGATTGTCAGAAGGGGAGCAATCGGCCCAAAATCAGCCCGATTATCTTGTGGTGTGTACTCAGCTTTACCCAGTCTACTTATTGTACTAACAGTCTAATGAGAGTAAGTAGATATGTAGGTGCAACATTTTTTTGTAGTCAACAGAGTGTTAAATGGACCATCTAAATAAAGTGAAACCATTGTTTCTTCTCATAAGACAGTGTGGTATAACAGGAGATCAGAGGACAGAAGACAAGGACATGATCCAGGCACTTCATCAGAGCAGTGTACTGGATTTGTATGAATATGTATATCATAATTTTTTTTATAATGTGGAGCTGTGAGTCCTGAGGCTGAAAATCAACATACTGTCACATTTTATCAATACAGTCATTTAGGTTCAGCTGGCAGTCAACAGACTGTGTAGCAGATGTCAATTAATTAATATTCAATATGTTCTCTGAGTTTACACTAGATGTGCTTCATATCCATTACACTGGTCACATAAAAAAATAAATGCAGTTAACAACTCTTGGCATCCACAGGACTGCCTGTTTTTAAGGCGTGTGCTGCTTGGTCTTGTCCTAGAGTTCACAAACCTGTTTCTGCATCCCTGGGTCCTCCTGGGTGCTGTGTTCTTTAAATCCTTGACACTCCATTATTGCACTATTTTCTACGGCCTCCGCTTGTATCCCTGGTGAGGTCTCTAATTCTGTCCAACACCCTTTAACCAACTAGGGACTGTGACAAGATCTAATGTGATTGTCAAGCACAAGCGCACTGGCCCTTGGCCGGCCGATGCCAATGGCAGTAGGCCACCACGGCCCAAGAAAAATAACACATCAGAAAGGCATGAGAATATATTCACGCCGGTGATGAGGTTTTCAGGGAAGACAAAAAAGGCATCTGCAGTGGAGCAGAGGAACGGATAGCTATAAAATTGTATGGAAGCAGCCACTCCTGTGCCGTTTCCGTTTGTATCCCATCGTAGCTCTTTTGTAATTCTCTTGAGGAAAAGTAAAACTCAACTAAAACTAAAGGATAAACATCATCTGTTTGTTCTAACTCTCTCTGGGGAGCTCACACCTATTGGCCATTGGGCTAGACAATCCTGAACAGCTGTCCTCCTCTCCCAATATGTCCAAGATATGGGTGCCTGATCTTTTTTGGTATTTTTTGGCAAGACCGAGTAGACTCAGATACAGAATAAAATAGAACAGATGGTGGCTGTATTAAAGTTCTGTCTTTTATTGACTTCAAAACATTTCCAAAATGTCTGCAAGAATTTATAGAGAAAATGCGAAACAAGTTATTTATATGCTTTCCGTCAATCTCATTTTTATATAGCCCTGTAAGTCATTTTATTTACTTAGGGGGCGCTGCGTGCATACTTGTAATAAAATTAAAGTAAATTACACTAATTACATTAAATATATAGTTCACCCAAAAATTACAATTCTGTCATCATTTACTCACCCTCAGGGAGTTCCAAACCTGTATGAATTTCTTTGTTCTGCTGAACACAAAAGAAGATATATTGAAAAAGGTTTGTAACCAGACTGTTTTGGTCACCATTGGCTTCCATGGGGAAAAAAATAATATTGAAGTCAATGGTGATCCAAAACACTGTTTCAGTGTTAAACAGTGTTTTGTTTAAATAAAAAAAATAGAAAGCAAAAATAGGTGCTGTAACTATTTGTGTATTGTACACATATATAAATATCCTACTTGGCCTACCTGACACACTTTTTTTTTTTGGCTTTTAATCGGTGTTTAAAGCTCCCTTGCATATTTTTCCTAACATCTGTCTGTCTTATCAAGCAAAGTTGCTTTTATTTCAAGTCCAGCTGTGTGTTCGCCTATGTCGCTTTCGTCTTGTATAGGGATAACAACTTATAATCTAGATGGTTGTTTCCAGCCATGTTGACATGATTGTCCTCGTAACTGAGGGTGACTTTGAGGATGTGCCATGCTTATGCTCAGACGGATGAAGTCATTGATTCCAGCTTTGCTAGATGTCCTGCTGTGCTTTCACCCTTTGCCTCAGTTCATACAGACTCGATCCGAACTCCTCGGTCTTACTCACACACACTGAGTATGATTTGTGCAGAGTGACACACATTCATTTCACCAACAACAGAAAATACAGACCAGGGTCTGGGAGACAGTGAGAAATGAAAACAAGGGCATCCTGGGATAGTCCTTCCTAAGGGGTTCAGATATACAGTGTCCTGGCAGACAGCCGTGATGTGTCAGAAGCAATGCTCTCTGACACGATTGTTCAATCACAATAGTTTCTTCATCACTAAATCATCCTCCTTTTCCTATTGCAGCTTTATGGTGCTTTTTATTAATTAAGAAGCAAAGTAAATTATATCGACGCAAGAGAATGTGTTTTAGTCCAGGTGACCTTAATAGCCTATTTGAAGGGCAGATATTGGGGATAATCAAATAATATTAGTAAAATGTTTATTTTTGTACTCAAATCTATCCTGCTACACAGTGTCTGAGAATTCAGATTTATTATTTGCAAGCACACAGTAGATATCAATAAAGCAAAGGACGCACATGACAGCTATACTAACACAAATTACAGAGCTATGTTTGACTCAAAGGTATAATTAGTATGATTGTCTCATTTAATTGTAATTATCATTAAAGCCTAATTTATTGCGTAATATAACTGGTTGTAGCACAGTCATCCTAATGAAAGCTTGTACATGCGACCCTGTCACATTTCCTCTGTGCGGTTGCATTTTGTGTGGAACAGGATTCGGATCTTTGAATCTGTGCTGAGCGATTTTATCAGCAATTATTCGTAGGGTGCCGTATCGAATTATCTCGCAGGAGGAACAGCTTCGCCTCGCTTAAATGCAATGTAGAACTGAATTACTATTCTAATGTGTAACCCGCAGATAACCAATTAGTCAAATTCACATTGTGCCATCCTAATAAGCTCTCATGTCATGTACTTAATGTGCAAAGATTCATATAATTTGCACTCTATTCCTATTATACTTACAGCAGAAGTAGGTCTATTTTAAATTTGCAGCAGACGAAAAAATTAAATCATTATTACTATTTTGCATTCTATTTAAAGCAATTTTTGGGGCATGGTTAAACATTATTCATAATATAGTGTGTATGTGTGTGTGTGTGTGTGTGTGTGTGTGTGTGTGTGTGTTAATCATGTTGTTGTTAATAAAAATAAATCTATTTTTATTTAATTTGAAACAAGTTAAATTAATTTAATTGAAAAAACTTAATGAGAAACATACTCTTGAGAACAAACAGAAAATAAGTGAATAAAAATGACTAGAACTGGAATGGAAATAATCTATGTATATAAAAAAGTAAGCACTTAAACTTAAACTAAAATGAAAGTTCAGAGCTGTAATTATTTATAAATGCTAATATCGTAATAATAGTATAAAAATAATATTACAGTTAAAATTAATTCATTAATTGTGTATACATGTATATATAATATTAGGATTATACAATTTGTAGTTTTAGTAGTGTTAAATAACATAATACAATAAAAGAAACGAAAATAAGAATTCACTAGGTCCTTTTTTCTAAGTATTTTATATTTGTTGCATAGTATCTTAGTACCGGGAAGTTGGTCCATGTGCTGCTGGTTGCCCTTTTCTCTATAAGTGTATAGATTAGGATTGTCTTAATTTGCCTTGTCCCCTTACTCTAAACAATTGTGTTTTCACAACTCTTACATAGAATGTAGTCTGTTATTTCTGCACATATTGTAAAAGTTTTGTATTAGATCATCATGTCAAGTACAGCAGCCTGCACAAATTCTTCTCACCCAGAGGGCAAATACACAGCTAGAGAAAAGCCCAAAGAGAGAGGTAATGAGTAGTTTTGTCAGAGAACACAGACCCTCACGTTAACCTTAGAGGAACAGGAGGGCCTTGAAGTCACGGTGGAGATGAGAGAGAGGCGGGGGGCCAGCAGGACGCAAATGTCAGTGCACACCCACTAAGACTCAACCATGCGGGAGAGACGTCTCCAGAATCTGAGAGACACTAAGACACACTTGTACATACACATTAACACACAAACACACAGCGCACAGCCATGAGCAGCCACATCTCATTAATGTCAAATGAGTTCAGACAATTTGGAGCCACAGGAAAGACACAGGTTAAAATCTGACAAACAAGCTCAGGAGTATGAGGGGAGAGGGGCTTAAGGAGAATTAGTAAGCTTAATATCATAGTCCTTCCTTAGTCTATCTTTCTTTTCAAAAGTATACCTGAATTTATGTGTATCTGGAGGATTTACAGAGACTCACATCCAATTAATGTATTTGGAAATATGAAGAGCTTCTTATACAGCACTGTGCACATGTCTTCGGCCACTAGTATTTTTACCAACAAAACTGGTTTTAATTAGGTTATTTCTAAATATTAGTTTACATATACAAACTTTATTTTTGTCATTAATTGTAATAATGCAGTGAGATTATTGTCTGCACAAGGAGGCTGACAACAGAGATCCACACAGAGATCTGATCTGATCATCATCCAGTCTGTCTGGAATGACAAGAAGTAACAAAACAAACTGAGACAGACTCAATCCAGAAGAACTGTGGTTACTTCTACAGGATGCTTCAAAAAACCTACCTGGAAAGCTACCTGAAAAACTTGCTACCTGAGCTGTTTTGCCAAAAGCTGTAATACCAAATATTTATTTGATTTAGTTAATAGAAGCTAATTGATAAATGAAATATATTTATGGCATTATTTTTGAAAGCATCCTGATTTTACAGCATTTTTACACAAGTGTCTAAAACTTTGAACAGTACTGTAGCTTTGCAGGTAGGTTTGTTTCCTTAATCTTGGAGACGTTGCCACAGTTCTTCTGGATTGAGTCTGTCTCAGTTTGTTCTGTTACTTCATGTCGTATCAGACAGACTGGATGATGATCAGATCTCTGTTTGGAGCACTGGCTGTTGTCAGACTCCTTATGTAGACAATGATCTCACTGCATTATAACAATTAATTAATCTCTTTTTAAAAGCAATGGCAAACAATAGAGATGACAGTGGCCAGAAAAAAACTCTACAGGACAATATGCAAATCTATGTTTTTACACATTTTCAGCTCTTTTTCCTCAAATTTTCCCAGGTTCAAGTTTTTGATAACTGCTCATTTGAATTGAAAGAAGAGTAAGTATTAATCTTAATTAAGGTTGTAATATGAAATATATTGTTTCTTCCACAGTATTTTCCACACTTTTATATAGTAATTGTGCAACCTAATTATCAGTATAACAATGTTCAGGGGCGAGTCGCATTCAAAATCCAGTTGGCTAAAAACAAATCTGTGCCAGATCCAGAAGGTCTCACATTATATAAATCTGATATCTCGAAGGTTTCTGCCCCCCAGGACACCCATATGTTGGAGTCCCCTGCCCAGCATGAGAATTATGTTCTTTAACTGTATATGGGATATTGTATATGGCATAGAATCTTGCCTTTGGCCTCAGCATGCTGTTTAAGATGTAATCTGAATCATAGATTTCGATTATCACTGCTGGAATCCACAGTGAATTATGTCTCACATAATCATGACTCACATTCTGTGTGTTGTCTATATTCTCCTGCCCCTGTTTTATGCCCTCTGTTGTTCAGCAACGGTACACATTTAAATAAATATAGCCCATTCCTGTGCCTACATGACAAAACAAGTATAGATGGAGCGTATAAGTTGAGCCTGACAGATTTATCTTATGTTTGACTGTGGTCGGAGAGTTTTGAGGAATATGATACGTTATGGTAAATATTAAGACATGACTGGAAATGCGAGTGGGACATTATTTAGGAGCCTAAATCAACATCCATTTGACATGTGGGCAAAATGTTTTCCGTCCTTTTTAATGGTGTGAATGGAAGTGTATAAATTAGTTCTCTAGAGCTGCGAAGTCTAGCAGTAGCCTCAAAAAGAGTTAATCTGTAGAGAAGTTGGTTTAAGCAGAGTGTTAATCTTAGCAGAACTCTTAATCTTGTAAGAAGAGTTAATCTTGTGTGCAGTGTTCAGCGTGTGGAAATGCTTTTGGAGAGGTGTTAACCTTGGAAAAGTGCTAATCTTCGTTGAGTAATTTTGTCCTCCAAATGTGTTCATCTCGATAGGGCTGTTTGCATTATTGGGTCATTTCTTGTCTAAAATGGGGTTATGGCAAAAAGCTGAGATAATTATAAAGCCTCTGTATTTTGTTATATTGCTCGTGACAGGTAATTTGATATTCATAGGGATTTTGAATATTTAGAATGATGAGGTTTGATTTGACATTTGGAGAGAAAGAAACAGAGAAGGAGAACTGGGAACTGAGACGTAAGAAAGAAATATTCAGGTTGGATGGGGTTAGCTTTTTAATGCAGCTGTGTCATGAATATAAAAATTTGAATTCAACCAGTGGCGGCGCTAAGGCGGGGCTTGACGGGGCTATAGTCCCCTTAAAGAAGCTTGCCTAGCCCCGGCAGAGCACAACCCTCCCTTTCGATATCACTCTTATTAACATGTTTTTAGTCCGGCTCCGGCCAGCTCCTGCGGGGTTATATCCCACACCCGCTATAATTTCCCTCTTTGTTCACCCGCTTTTTTCCATTATCTCATATTCAAATCTCTGCTACTAAAAGAAAGAGAAACAAATAAATGTGTAGCCTGCAAAAATTTGTATTTGTTGTTTTATTCATTTTGTCAAGAGTCTTGAATTACTTGACAGCAAAATGTTTAACGAATTTTGTGTCTTGCAAAATTCGTTTAACATTTTGCTGCCAACACAGTAGGAAAATAAAGTGTCGCAGAGAAAATAAAAATGTACAGAAATATTTATTTTATTCATCTTGTCATGATACAATTCCTTTAAGTACTCTGAGCATCGCCGCACGTATAACAACCCTGAATGCAGGCTTTACCGGTGGTCAGTAAGAATAAAGCAAAGATGTGCTGCTCTGAAAGGATGACGGGAACAGGATATTAGACCGCCAGAAGGGCAGCATACATATGAATGGCTTTAGTTTTGGCTGGATGCTGTTACTTGGTCTTAGATGTTAAGACTGGTTAAAAAATATTCTTGACCAAAATAGCCAACACAGTCTATTAGCACTTTTAACATAAAAAACACATTGAATCTTCTGGTCTGCTCCTGGTGTAAAGGCTTTTCCGAAAAAAAAAAACTTATGGTGCTTGAAGGCACTTTTGACCCAACATTTAAAGGAAAATTCATCCAAAAACCAGTACACCCATTGTTCATCTTTGGACACAAATTAAAATATTTTTGATAAAATCTGAGAGCTTTTTGACCCTCCATACTAGACAGCAATGGAACTACCACATTCAATGTCCAGAAAACTAGAAAGGACATTGTTAAAATAGTCCATGTGACTCAGTGGTTATACTGTAATTTGATGAAGCTACAAGAATATTAATTGCACAATATTTCTGCAATAAGTTCTTGTTTTTTAAGTATGTTAAAATTACAAGGGATTTTCACAAAGCAGTCCCAGAATGTACTGTGAAAATATTCAAGATGGTGGTCAAGCAAAGGGAGAGTTATGATCAATGTTGGAGAATGTTAAAAGTAATAATTAAGTTATAATTTTAAGTTAAACCCTAAAAACGAATTGTGTTAGAGTTACTTTTAACAAAAAAGTAATGTGGTAATCTATTTTTGAATCTAGATTTTTGTGTTGCTCATTTCTACTCACCTGGAGTTACTGAGGTCATTCTGGCCTCCACGGCTCTTCTCCAGCCCCAGTTTAGTGAAGATTCCCACCAGGACCATGATGGCCACCACACCACAGATGATGTACACAATCATGTGAGTCCGATCCCGCTCATGGTCTGGCTGCACCTCAGTGTTGGTGGCCACTGGTTTTCCAGTGTTGGCCCAAATTGGAGTATCATAGTTGGAGCAGGAAGTCTGATCCAGTCGCTGCTGACGGAACTGACAGCAGAACCGGTAGAAACAGGTGCCGCAGCAGTATAAGAAGATACCTGCGTTACAATTAAAGGGAGGGTCCCACTGGCCCATGACATCATAGTAACCCCGGCAGCGGGTGCCAGTGGACGGCACAGTGTCCTCCTCCACCTCTGCAGGTGTGGTCAAAGTTGGAGGTCCTTCTGATGTCACAGAAATCAATAGAGGATCTATAGTCTGTTTGGTTGTTTGGATGTCTATATCAGTAGAAGTCTCATCCTGTCCTTTAGCAGCCCATCCCACAACGGCAGTGAACAGAAGATGTAGTAAAAAACTGTTTCCAGCCATGTTTCACCCAACACACTGCTCCCAATGATTTACCTCACTTTGAGAGAGATATCTTGCATAAATATTAAAAGAAGAAAAGTACAGAATTACACAAATCACACAGTTACAGCTATGGCCAAAACATGTTTAAAAGATGAATACATGGATTTATAAATATTCTATTAAATTATTTATTTTTATATAATAAATATTAAATATGCATATTTAAAAAAAAAAAAAAAATATATATATATATATATATATATATATATATATATATATATATAATT
>JAUCMU010000021.1:5832601-5850799 GCA_032275025.1 Enteromius treurensis | reverse complement strand
ATATATATATATTTCATTTAACTTTTTTTCCAATGAATAAGAAATACATCTTAACTAAAAATGATACTGCTGAAGCGCTTTTTGATTTAAGAAAAAAATAAACAATTAAAATCATTTTTCAATTATAACAACATACCTTTGTACTTTAAGAGAGAAAAGAAATACTTGGACATTTTCTGTCTTGATCTGGTCCTTTCCAGATATGCATCTCATTTTTTGTTTCCGAGCGCTGCTCAGCACTTGTTCTTGGCGCGCACCAGTAGTAAAACTTCTGTAAACAACCAGTCACAGTAAATTGCCTTTAAAAATCCTTTCCTGAGGAGCGAGTGAAGCCACTGACAGGTGTTTAAATCCACAGCGATCCATTCAGACTGCTGTCTCTGAGCCTTGTGAAGGGTAACAGTTCAGGATTCAAATTAAAACTCCTCCCTTCTGTTCTCAGCATATCAGAGAAAGAGAGAGAGAGAGAGAGAAGAGAGAGGGATTGAGGTAGGAGGCATATTTTCCACCCAGCTGCTGGTTATTATGTGAAAGGGGGGAGACACTGAAGAAATTAGATCACAAATTGTTATATATATAATAAATAATGACTATACAAGATACAGGAGGAGCAAGTTGGCACACCACAGCACCAAAGGTAAAAATATATATTTTTTTAGATCCTAAAGACTGTTTATCATATGCAAGATACTACTATTCAGAAGTGTGGGGTCAGTATTTTATTTTATTTTTTTAAGAAAATCAATGCTTTTTTCTGCAAGAGAACTATCAATACAGGTTAAAATTATTATTTTAAAGTGACAGTACAGGCATTAAAGAATTCCCAAAAATGTATTATGGTTTCCACAAAAATATTAAATAACACACCTTATAAACAACACATATTATTAAGAAGTGTTTCATGAGCATCAAAACAGCATAATAAAATGAAAGACAAAAAAGAATAAATCCAGTTTTGTAGTCGCAAGAAAATCGCACATTTTTGCACAGGATTGCAGTTTTTATGTCAATCAATCACTTTTATTTATATAGTGCTATTGTAACAAAGCACTGGACATTATGAAGTAGGAGAATAGAGTGATGGTAATGTATAATGATGAGAATTAAACTATTTATTTATTTAATGCAGAGACAGTCTCTGCAGTCAACACGACGATAATCAATAGAAATCAGGTGTCCCCAACTAATCAAGCCAGAGGCGACAGCGGCAAGGAACCAAAACCGCATCCATGAGAGAATGAAAAAAAAAAACCTTGGGAGAAACCAGAATTATTTGGGGCCAGTTCTCCTCTGACCGGTGAAACCAGCACCTAATTTCCAGTTCAATATAAAGCCCCTCTCAGATTGTGCAAAGGACTTATAGTTTGTGTGTGTGCATTTGGTTCTGGTGATCTGTCCACAAGGCTCATCTAGGTGTTTACTGCATAATTAATAAATGCAGTTTTGGTGAGCATAAGCCTCCTTTTTTAGAAAAGTTAAAACTTAAAAACTTTCAAACAGTGCATGAATTATGGCAATTTTTTCTTCTTTTTTCTATTAATTTATTGGATAAGTTGTTGGTTTTTAGATTGGAATGTAACTTGGTTTCTAATAAAATCAATAATTTAACAAATTAAGATTTAAACATCTAGTTTTGGTTGCTTGAATGTATACTGTCTTGCATGCCTTCAACCTGAAAACTATGTGAGCATGGATTAGATGAATTAGATGATTAGATAAACATGAATTTTCATTTGACATATTTTGATGCCAAAGTCATCTTGAAGTGCCCCCCTCCCCCTCTCCATCATCACATCAGTAATCACCATGTTTTATAACCATGCCTCTGCAGTGTTGTATGAACTAAACAGATCCCCCCCAACCACAGAAAATGTCCAAACTCTCTAATGCCAAAATATCAATGATTAAACCATTTATTTAACTTTTTTCAAGGTTATTGCAGTTTTTCTGCAGTTCTCTTCCATTCTTCACATACAGTGCAGTTATGATGGGCTCTAAGGGGATTTGTGTCTTTGATCAGCTCACTACACAGGGTTAAGATGTGACAAACATAACCTGAGTTCTCAAGAGAGGAAGGAGGGCAAGATGAATAAGGCATCTCACGGATCTCTTTGGTCGTCTCAAACTAATTCTCACTTTCTTTTCTTTTTCAATCTATATCTCCTACTCTGCCCTTTTTTTGAAAACGCAAAGCATCTTGATGACTTGAAAATCAAAATACTTATAAACTGTAAATTTCTATTTAACATGTTGTCCTACTTTCTTCTTGATGATCAAAAACATTCTTTGTGACTGTCTTTTTGCCTCATCACTCAGGCTCCTCTGTCATATCCAGATCCACACGGATGTTTTTTTTTCTGCACTCATTTTTCAGAACACTTCTGTACAATTAGCAAACATATATCAAAAACGTATTAAATTAAGCTCTTGAGACTGACTACACACTTACTGATAGCTGAAGGCATTATCAGATTAGTCAAAGTGTTTAATAAATGAACACAAGGGGTGTATGAAGACCTTGGAGAGTCGAAATACAGCACATGTGGACCAATTTAAGATACTTTGATGGTGCTTTTCTGATGCAAAATTTTTTTAGACCAGTGTAAGCTGGTCAAACTAGCCTATTGGTTGGTTTTAAATGGGTTTTCAGCATCCGAAACATGTCAAAAGACTAGAACGCATTAATATTAGTGCTCATGTTCATCGTTGAAATTATTTTCAGAACTATTATTTTCCAGCTGAGGAACAATACAAACATTGGCAGCCAATCAGAATCAATCCTGCTATCACATGCTTGACAATTTAAAGTGGCCGACACGCTTCTTTTGTGTTTGACAGAAGAAAGTAAGTCACGAGGATGGGTAAGTGATGACATAATTTTAATTTTTGGGTGGATTATGAGAGATGTTAAAGGCAGAAAAGAGATAAGAAGACCTGTGTGAAAGTCAGGGATGTGTACTCTGACTTGCTTTGGGAGCTTGCGTCTGATGATGTTGAATCTGAATAATCCCCCCAATGTAATATGTATCCTGATTCAGAATCTGCAGATGCCTTTGGCTCTCAGTATGAAAGATAAATGTGCCCTCTCATCAGAATTCCTTAGAATTCTGTGTGTGTGTGTGTGTGTGTGTGTGTGTGTGTGTTTTAACATGGCCTTTATTCATTCACTTTAGGGTTTCTTTGAATCTCATTTTCCTCTGTAACAAGGTCATCATTTTACTTGTAAATTGTTCATAGTTGTTCTTGTTTTGTGGTCACATGTTTCCCAGCTCTTCGTCAGAGATGAATCATTCTTTGTCAACAGATAAAGCCTGTGATCAATGTACTAATCTGCTCGCATCAGGGTCTTCTTTTTTATTTTGAAACTTTCTCAGTATTTTAGTTATTTATTCCTTTGTCATTGGCCACGTGTCACTCTCCCCCCTTTTTTGTGAATGTATGAAAGACTGCAGTGCAGTTTTTTGCTTGAAATGAACACTGTCAGATGCAAGGTCTTGGATGGATTTGCTGAAGCGTGAATTATAGCCTTGAAAGTTCTGATATGGAGAGGTATTTACAGATATACAGCACTCTCCTCTCTATATATTCAGTTGGAGAATATAACATTCAGTCTCTCCACTGCATAAAATGAAAGGAATATGAGATCAGGCTAACAGAAGAAAAGAATATGATGAAGAATTGAAGCAATGCAGAAGTGGATGTATTCATGGAAAGGGCAACGAATGTGTAGTTTCATTATTTACAAACAAGACAGCATGTCATTTTAAAGTTTTTGGCGTTACTTTAAGAAAACGTTGTATTCGGGTGTTGTTATTACAATGTAATTACAAAAGTCATATTAACATAATCCCTTGTAATTACTATACAGTGAATAACATTACCTTAAGTTACTGCCACATGAAACAGGGCAAAAGAGGTGTAGCTGCTTTGAAATTAGCAATGTAATTTTATTCAGGTGTTTATTTATTTTTGTCTGTCCATTTATTTTTGGGAGTCCCAAAAGGCATTATGACATTTCAGAAGAAAAGGTTTTCTAAATCCCTTCGCATAATAAAGCAAATTACAACCCTACTATTTTCTGCTTAAGATAAAAGAGCTTTGATTTAATCACTGGTTTATTCATGTTTATTAATAACAACAAAAATAATATTTCTAATTGTTAATTAATTTTATATTAAAAATTTTACACTTAAATGAACTTATTGTAATAATAATAATTTATGCGTAATTACATGCATACGTCTTGTTAACTTTATTTTACTTGGTATCGATATACTCAGTATCTAAAAACATTATTACGCCGTAATAGAGATACTTATAAACAAAGTGAATCAAAACTATATATGAGCATGAAAATAAAATTTGAATGGTATAGTGATCTGAAAATGACACTACAAAATTACCTTTGAATAGTATACAACTGTTTTACAGATGGTTAAATTATAATAATTCATAGTAACATCTTCACTATATTGGAAGGGTGTGACGAGACACTTATCCCACGAGACAAGACATTGAGTTCATGAAAACGAGACGAGACAAGATTTTTAGACTTTTTAAAATAAATCCACTAACCCTAACCCCCAAGAGACAATCTTCATTTGGAATCAGATCACCTGGTCAAACTCCTCGGATAGATCACCCAAACCTAATGTACCCTCTATAAATTCTTTTCACTCTCACATGCGATTAATCAAACTTGGAAATTAGGTACTGGGTGTCCGGTCAGCGGAGAACTGGCCTCAACTGAGCCTGGGTTCTTCTAAGTTTTTTTTTTTCTCCATTCCTCACAATTGGAGTTTCGGTTCCTTGCCACTGTCGCCTCTGGGTTGCTTAGTTGGGGACACCTGATTTCTAGTCTCTGCGTTTAAAATCTATCTCTCTTATATTTCTGTATACAATATAGATGTTTGCCTCAATACGTACCATTAAGCAACATACAGTATAAGTCTTAGACCCATAGGTCTCTAGCCTGGCTTCCTCGACTTTAAACCTCATTGGAGCTTAGTCTGGCCAAGCTACCGTACTACCCCCCTTCTGGGAGGCGGGCTTAACCTGCGTCCATCAGATGCCTCTGTATACTACTGGCCGGATCTACAACCAATCGGACCACTCATTCCGATGACGTATGTGTAGCGACGGAACCTGAAGCCACCGTAACCAATTGTAGCTCGTTTCTCATTGGTTCCCACTTTTTTGGGAACGGAAATGCTCTAAAACGGCAGTTTTGCCAGACTAACTTTGCTCACGAAATAAAATGTAGTATCACAGGACGTCTGGGCGGGCCCAGGCTACAGTAATAGGTCTCACCTTTCTCCCGGGGGGTCGGGCATTCGGGGATTGGACACCGAGCTCCATCCAACCCTCACATTCCGGGGGTTGGAATCCTTTAGGGCTAGGAGTCCGCCCCTCCCGGCCCTCTCCCTGGACAGCACGCCAAACACGCTATTTCTATTACAATATTAATGAGGAAGGGTGAACTACTGATATGATGTTAAGAAAGTATTCTCTTAGCGTCACAAAACTGTTGTTGATTCACTGATGTTACATGGATTTTTTTTTACCACATTTCTGGGATCATTTCAGTTGTATTGCTATCCATGGGTCAGATGGCTCTCTGATATCATCAAAAATATCTTAAATTGTGTTCTAAAGATAAACGAAAGTCTTATGGGTTTGGAACGACATGAGGGTGAGAAATTAATGACATAATTTTCTTTTTTGGGTGAACTAACCCTTTAAGGTAATAACATTCTTCCTGTATTATTATGAACTCATTAAGATAGGAAGGTATAAAAGTCTCTCTGCGAGGGTACAGCCCCAGTTAAAAACTGTTCTACCCCTAAAGGTAAAAATGTAGAATATTGTTTCTTAGAGGGTACCATAAGAACAAAATGTGCTGAGCTCTATCAAGAATGCTATCTGAATGGCAGCCCTGTAGATGATGTTTAACAGAATTAAGAACTAAAAACAAGCCTATGCAATGTCATATAGATTAGACAAAGAGAATTTCCCTTTTTTCCCCAAATTAGCACAACACTCACTGCTCTTGGCTAACTGCTAATGTACAGAAAAGTATTGACTATCGATCAGTGCAGCCAATACTAAATGCTTTATATCCAATCGCCAGACACTTGCTGCATGTGAACGGTGGAGCCATCGCAGCGCTGCCATTCAATACGAATGCACTGATGCTACAGAGGCAAAAAAATAAGAGAAAACTATGTTAGAAACAGAGAACAGAAACCCAGGATTACCCACACAGAGTATAATGAGAATGCCAGGCCTTGCAGCAAAACATCTTCAGATGACAAGTTCTACCTAATTATAAATAAAGAGGTACAGAAATGCTTAGAAGTTTTTATGTTTGGTATGAATATGAAAATGTTGGTATAGAAATTGCACAATTGCAGCAAATGTTTTGTAGTGCCTTTGTTCCAGACAGACTACAAAAAAAAAAAAGAGAAAGAACGAAAGAAGCATTTCTGTGCAACAGTTTTGATGATTAAACCAGCCATATGCGCTTCATAACTATAAAACCTCTGGTGCATTGTGTGTATTTTAATGTCTCATAAACAGTCAGGTCTGTTTGAGGTCTCTGTAGACTCTCTGTCAAATTTGACCTTTACCAAGTGAAAAGAGATGCACATAGCCAGACACTCCACTGTGCTGAGTTCTTTATTATTGTAAATTGGTTTAGAAGCACCTGGATCCATTGAGAAAACCTGCCACTCTTCTCAAAATTTCAACAATGCGATTTACTCGCTCTTTTTACTCCTTCCTTCCAACTTCTCAGGTTTCCTTTCCTTTAACCTACACTTTGATGGGTCTAAACTCTTAGTATCGGTTCACAAGCAGGATGATTATAGCAAACTACGGGATTAGTTTCACAATTGATGCACTTGCATCAGCAAGTTTATTTTAGCCTTGGCCTGAAAGCAGATAATGTTTAAAATATCCAGTGGAATGAATATATTGAAGACACGTGGGATTTCTATGCTAGGGGACTCTTCTTTTTCCCCCCTGCGGTTTAAGAACTAGATTAAAGCAGCACCAAGGTTTAAAGGTTTTTAAACTTTTAAAGAAAAATATTGAGTCATTTTTATCTCCCAGTCTGGAATATGTACATCTTAAGCGCATTAGACAGAGGGTGGTAGGGAATTTGATTGAATTGTCTATTTCGTCATCTCTCGAAATTCAGCTTTACACCGGATCATCATTTCAGTTTCTCTCTCTCTCTCTCTCTCTCTTGTTTTTTTTTTTCTCAACATTTTTTATCCTCTCTAATTCCCCAAATGTTCCTCAACCAGTACAAATAAATGATTGCCTTTGTAAAAAAACAAACAAACAAATAATAATAATAATAATATAAAAATGCTAAATTTGAGATTAAATCTGAATGAATAGTATGGTAATGATAATCTAATATCACTCATATTCACGCATATAAATTACATGTGAACATGTGTACATCTGAAGGACATTCATCTTGGGGAGCAGAAAACGTTAATTAATATGGACAGAAAACACCCGTGGTGTGTAGCTCTGAACCATGCAACATATGATTTTGGATTAGTTTGGAACTATTTTTGATAGTGAAGCAAAATAGAATAATAATGTGTATAAACATAGTTCCTCAATGTTCTTGTCCATCCCCATTGTCTTATCTGAACCTGTGAAAAGGTTTCTCTCCCTGATTCATCACCTGGAAGTTTTTTTTGCTGTGGTCTTTGGGGGGGAAAGTGAGACATGAACTCTCTCAGGACAAATAACAATGACTATTTAAAACTATCCCAACTCTCAACTGATCTCAGCTTCATTTAAGCCAGAGACAAAAATGTAAATCTGCTGAAAATGTACTCAACCTCATACCACCCAAAATTTAGATGAGTTTATTTGTTTATTGTAACACATTGGGAGAGATTTAGCATTACATCACCCACCAATGAATCCTTTATAGTGAATGGGTGTCATCTGAATATGCCAAGCAGCTGATAAAAACATCACAATAAACAGAGCTTGGTAATTAATGAACTGGAGATGTGTGAATTATTTGTGTATTTTGTAATGTTTACATTAGTTGTTTGAAGTCTCATTCTGACAGCACCCATTCACTGCAGTTATGCAATGCAAGTGATGCAATGCTACATTTCTCTAAATTTGTTTCAAGCTGATCCACATCTGGATGATCTGAGGGTAAATACATTTTCAATCAAAATGTTCATTTTGGGGTAAACTATACCTTTAAGATCGATACCTCATATGCATAGGTACAATGTCGAGTTCCCAGTCATGGGAAATAAAATGCTGTTTTAGAAAGGAAATACTGAGAGCAATCCCTCTAGCACAGCTCTTTTCCCCCTTAGCCTCATTCAGACAAAAATGCTATGAATAATGAAAATGGTAGAAAGCTCCTGATTAACTCAGGCTTTAGACAATTCCGACACTTGTAGCTTTAAAGGATGACAAGTATTAATAAAACAATTAGTATGATCATTATTATTACTTTACCTATTATACTGAATTTTCGCTTAACATAACCTACATGTCTACAAAAAACAGTTTCTTGCACAACAGATTACTTCTTCGATGTAAAGCACAGCCTGAGCTGAAAACGAGGATGTCAACAGTCAGATTATGTTTTATGCAGCTATATATATATATATATATATACTGTATATTTGTATGCTATTTAAACCATGCATGTTCTGAAATGTCTCTGCTCATCTCATCAACATGGTGTCACTATCTCGCTCCCCTTTGCCCTCTAATTTGAATAATACTGGAAGTACATTATGCAGATGATTGGATGTAAAATCTTTTTATCTGCTCGTGACAGTAATATTGGATGACCCTGAAATGATGGCTGTGGTTTATTAGTGTTATATAGCCATGAAATCATATGAATTAGGGATTGTGTGAGTGGACAGCTGCTAAAAAGAAACTGCCATGTGGATGCCAACCATAAATGATATAGAAATGAGAGTCTGTATCTGATTTGGTGGATTTACAAGCCACAAATTTAAGATTAAGAAGCTGAAAGAGGTTAAGCAAATACTTTTTTGGATTATAAGCAGATATAGTGTACAAATAAAATGAAAGCTCTCTTTCTTGTCTTTTTAAAGACTGCCTTAGTTAACCTGTCATCAGCATTTTTTCAGTATGTATAAAGAAACGCGGATGATGATATAAGATGTGAGCATGATGATGCAATTCAGACGCAACTTTAAAAGTACAGAATTTTGCATTTGTACGTGTTTCTGCATGTAAACTTTTTTAAGTGAATTTAAGTGAATGACAAAGCATTAAATACACTATTAAACAAGGGCTATTATAGCTAAATCTAAACCATTAAAAAATATATTTCATTTAAATAGACATTAACTGAAATAAAATAATTTCACTTTGCCAAAGCAACAGTTTTCATTTAAGTTAGAATAACATCTTGTACTAAAGACCTAACGCACACAAAAAAATCATATTAAACAAAAAAATAATAATTAAATAAAGTTACAAAAACTGCTAAAATAACACTACTAAAACCATGCAACCTACAAAACCACCACATCTTTATACTTTCAGAATGTCTTTGTTTGTTTAGACCTAAAACACAATGATGTTTAACACACATTTACACAGGAATGAGGTTTATTTGAGGAAGGAATAACAGATATACCGCTTAGTTAAAAAAATGACTATTGATAGTCTTTTGTCACCAAAGCCACATTCCTACTATATTGCTATATTAACTTAACCAGAGTAATACATGCACAAACGCAACTGGACAATTGAAAAATACAACAATTTCCTACTGGGTCCATTGCTGGTGACACCTGAACATTTCATAAAACAATTACTAGCTTCCTCTTTGTCACAATGTGCTTCCTATGATGTCATTGACCCCCTTAAACCCTCGTATATATTCATGGCACTCTAGGATTGATATAAATGAGGTTAGGTTTAGTTAACTTGCAACACATAAAGCACCAATAAAAGAAAGCGACTGATTATGGAAAGAGTGACTGGTTAGACATCTGAAAGCACAGTAAAGGTGCATCAATTGTCTTAATTCATTTACACAGAAATAAAGGACTCTAAATGTCACTACTGAAATCAGTTTGACTCACCATACCTTTTTTTTTTATAATTAGCAACCTAATTCTCATCCTCTGTTCCTCTTAAAGCATCTGAAGTTACATGTCGAGGTAGAACAGAGACACCTACAGACTGTTGAGGGGACTCCTGATACAATTTGCTTTGGTTTGCAAAATTTGCAAAGATCAGTGCAAATAGTTGCCTAGTCATTTTAGTGCTACTTTTTTTGTTTTACAAAATACATTTTACATTTTTAAACATCCACAGGGGTTATTATAGCTAACATTTTGTTGCCAATGTTAGTTTGGACCAGTGGAACTGTAAATCCAATACTGAAAAGTCAACTATACAGACAAATCTATCTGTTTACACCACAGGAAGGAAAGTTCAAGATACTGAAAAACTCATCACTGAGCAGAAAAGGCACGGAGCAGAAGACCTGCTTTTATATAAATGTTATTATTATAGGCACAATAGGTGAAATTAAAGTAAACTATTACAAGTCTGATACACAAGCTTTATGACTGCTGTAACAATGTATTTTTAAATGCAGCCAGATCTACCACTGGCCATATCCATTCATGCCATTGTCCCCTGATGGAGTGATGGTGACTGAGTCGAGAAAAGGACGGAGTGCTTGTCCAAAAGGTCTATGGAAAAAGTAAATGAATAAATAAAACCACAACTATTGTCAACAACAACAGATTTGATTGTAAAGCTGTAAGGGCAAACTTACGTAGCGAGCACTTCAGATGGGAGGTCAGTGATGTATGAGGGAATCTTAGTTCCTGTTAAAAACTGTGCAACCTCGGAGCTAAAGGTGTTACAGTTGTGTTCAAAGAGGTGGTATTTTTCAGGTCTGTGGAAAAAAAGGAGAACATACAGGTTTGCACATTTAATTTGTCATTTCTGTAGTTAAAATTCTGAGAAAATTCTTTGCATACTAAACTAAGACAATATGCTGTTCAAATGCAAAAAAAAAAAAAAAAGATATACAGACCTGTAAGTAGACTCCCTGAGCGAAGACAGATATTCCTGAAAAAGGTCCTGAGGAACTTCTGAGTTTCCAAGGTCCACTGTGGAATTGGGCATACCTAGAATAGTGCCACCCTAAAACAGGACAACATTTCACGATTACGATGGGTTACAGTCTTACAAAGCCTTTTTACTTTTCAGGTATCTTGAGAAACAAATGCTTCTTACCGGAAAGCAGCTCATAATGCCTCCTCCTCCAAAGAAAAACTCTTCCCCATAAACCACTATAGAGGTGTGCCTTCATTAAGCAATCCAAGAATAATACATGTAAATAAAGACCTGTTAAATCCAACTGTTAATTGCATTTACAAAATATAAGCATTTTCACTAGTGGTCTCAAACCTTTGGACTCCTCTGTATATTAAATTATGTTACCTGAGAGTTTCCAAATAAGTAAAAAAAAACAAAAACGTACTCACCATATTCCCTCGACTTGCTTTCCTGTCAATGTAGATATTTGCTATCAGTTATTTCTTCACATACTTCCAAAGGTACATTTTTCTCCAGAATGTGTAAAATATCTTATTTCACTTTGGCTTTTCGACAAATAAACAAAAACAATGTGAACAACACTCAAACGTATATTTCTATTCTAGAAGCATTGCCACCTGCCCTGAAAAACTTAGGTAGTAGTAGCTGCAGAACTCACCTAACATCATGGGACTCAGCTGACGGGCCAGTCCTTTTGACAGGTCATAAATGTACAACTTCACGTTGAAAGAACTTCCATCAGCCATCGCTATGCTTTAGACAAACGGGTGCTTACAAACAAAAACGCAAATCTAACGTTACAGCTAAGTTAGCAAAATGAAACTTAGCTTGAGTTTCTGGCTCTGATTAAGCTCGAAAAACCAGACTTCAGTGTATTGCTGGCTCACATTTCCTTCGTCGTATAAAACATTCACTCAAAGAACGCATTCGTTGTCGTTTTAAATGGTTTTAGGAAAATAATCAACCACGGGGTTTTGACAAATCCGGCGCAGCGTTCACGTTCGCCTCTTCACAGTGACACAGTGATATTTTGATACCGGTTATGACAAATGTGCTTATTCACTGGGGACCCGACCAATGGCAGCACAGATACATCTGTCAAACAGCTGTAATATCCTCCAAAACGCTAGATGGCGAATAAGAACAAACGTGATGGTGCTCACCGGGGAATCTAGTAGAAAGAGAAAGTCATGTTCGAGATTCGGTTCATTTGAACAGTTCGTTTTAATGAGCCAGTTCAAAACTCCGATTTAGTGACTCTTTCCACATTACGTGGTCCCTGACATCCCGGCGTTTCACAAACATGCTTTAAATCTTTAGTACAACCACACATGGGCCTATACTGATATTTATTATAATATTTTGAATAGCTTTTAATTTGAATGGTTCACTCGAGAATCGCTGTGAACCAGTTCGACTCGTACACAAATAGTGTAGATACTGTACCTATTGGGAACCGAGTGAATCTATTCAAAGAAAAGAACGGAGTGAAATGAAAGATGAAAATGTCTTACCTCCTATTTTTTATTATATTTTTTATTACAAATGGTAAACAAGAAGTATTTTGTTAAACTGTTTAATGTTACGCGGGTCACAGGAACATTTGTTTACTTCCTCGTGCATGTATTAACCAGTCACTGCGCTCTTATTTCGCCATTGGTCATTGCCTTTCAAGAGTAGTCTCTGATTGGCTATTGAAGCTGTCACTCAAATTGTGGCGCACTGACTGGATGCATGCATGCATGCGCGGTTGTAAAAGGATACAAAGTTCTATTGCTAAAAAGCAAAAAGTGTCTATTCTTAAATGTAAGAACATTAAACATCCCTCAAGTTTAATTGAAAGCAACTCTGAAACGGTTCTTAGAGAAAGCAAAGAGTTATGGCGGAGTGGAGAGAGTACTATCAAAACGAAGACGATGGGGTTGAGGAGGAAGAAGAGGATTCTGGAGGTTAGCAAAGCTAACTGCATTATTTGTCCTGTTTGCACAATTTGCGCTTCATTAAACTTGACTTACTTGAATGAAATTAAGATGTAATTAAATAAGAAAATTTTAATTACTTAAGGTGATTACAAAATCAGTGGCCGCGACAGTCTGGTGTTTTTGGTTGATGCATCCAAAGAGATGTTCATCAAGGGTGAGGATGGAGAGCCATCAAATTTCAACATGACTATGCAGGTGAGTCAAACTGTACTATTGTATATTCATCCATTTTCATCAAGCATTCTTGTTTTTTCTTCAGTGCTTATCTAATAGATATTATTCTCTGTTCTATCTAGTGTGTACGTAGTGTGTACACTAGTAAGATCATAAGCAGTGACAAAGACCTGGTCGCTTTGGTGTTCTATGGGACTGAGCAGAGCAAGAATCCAAGAAATTCCTTCAAGCATGTTTATGTCTACCACGATTTGGATTCCCCTGGTGGGTAACCAACGCGTTGTGCTTTTCAGATTGCATATATGATGGTGAACTTATCTTGTGTACTGATTTCCTTTTCAGGGTCTCAACGTGTAATTGATATTGATCAACTGTTGGGTGAGAAAGGAGCACAATTTGCTGAAAACACCTTGGGCAGTGGGGAAACATCCCTCGGAGAGGCTCTGTGGTGCTGCTCCAACCTTTACAGTGACATCAAATTGCGACTTTCACACAAGCGCCTGATGATCTTCACTTGCAGGGATAACCCTCACAAAGGAGATAGTCCTAAAGACAGACAGGCTCGTACAAAGGCTGCTGACCTTAAAGAGACAGGTAGGCTGAGTACAACGGGAAAATGACAGTATTACTGATGGGCAATTTATAACCTATGTTCTGTTGTTACTCAGGTGTGGTCATAGACTTGATGCACCTTACAAAGCCAGGAGGTTTTGATGTTTCCAAATTCTTCTGTGACATTGTAAGCCCTCCAGAAGATGAAAGCGAGCTTGGCCTCCAGATTGAGCCATGCAGGAAACTAGAGGACTTGCAGAAGAGAGTCAGGGCTAAAGAGTTAAAGAAAAGAGCTCAAAGCAGGTAAATGCACTTCCCATGTCAAATCAAGGTGATGCTGGAAGCTTGTCTTCATGACATTTATATAATTGATAATAAAAAAAGAGCTTATTTTCATCCAACGAACTAAGTTCCTGAGCTAAGTTATTTATTGAGATATTTTCTATACACAGGTTGTACATTTTTCTAACCCTTTTGGTAATCAGTGCTGATTTTTGGCTGTTTTTAAAAATAGATCATCTGGTGCAGATGCATTTATTGGCCTGTACATTAGTGCATCCCTATTATTATTATTATATATTTTTTTTTTTTTGCAATAATTAAGAAAAGTTTCATATGAAAGTTTCATAAAATAGCAAAATATAGGTTCTGGATCAAAATAGTTTAGAATGCGATTGTAAGAAATATCTATACTTTTTCATTGTCTTAAAGGTTAACATTCTCTCTCGGAGAAGGTGTCAATCTGGCAGTCGGCGTGTATGTGCTTGCCAGGACTGCCATCAAGCCTTCTGCTGTCAAGCTTCACAGAGATAGTAACGAACCAGTGCGCACTAAAACACGTTACTTCCATGCCCATAATGGGGGGATACTTTTGCCAAATGATATGAAGAGGGCACAGGTAATCAGTAATACTATCACAAAGCTACACTGTAATTTGCTCTTTGTTTCTGTTGTATCTAAATGTTACCATATTTTCTCATCATACAAAATGTACTACTTTTTATGAAGTTTTATGGGAAGAAACAGATTGTAATGGAAAAGGATGAGGTGGATGAGATTAAGAAGTTTGATGATCCAGGTTTGATTCTAATGGGGTTTAAGCCCATGGACCGCCTCAAACTGCACCATCATATACGGCCTGCACTCTTCATATACCCTGAGGAAGAGCAGATATCAGGCAGGTCTTCGTTGACTGATGTCTTGAGCCCAAGCACCTTTTTCAGTTCAATACGGTTTTTCAGATTTTTGTCTCAGTTTGGAAAGCTGATATGTATTTCTTTATTTTTTTCTTTTGTTTACCCTAGGAAGCTCCTCTATGTTTACAGCTCTGCTTTTGAGGTGCAGTGAAAAAAATGTATTTGCATTGTGCAGATATATTCCTCGTCGTAACACTCCACCTCGGTTTGTGGCACTAGTTCCCCAGAGAGAAGAACTGGATCAGAGTCAAACCCAGGCGACACCTCCAGGTAACTGCAATAAAAGCTGAACAATTTTCATTTACACTGAGCGTTACTATTCACTGTATGGATAATTGATCTTTTTATACCTATAAAATTGCTATAATAAATGATGGGATCCTATATTTTAGGCTTCCATGTGATATTTCTTCCCTTTGCTGATGACATACGCACTGTGGATGCTCATGTGGGTCCCACAGCCTCTGATGAGCAGGTGGACAAGATGAAAGAGATTGTGCACAAGCTCCGCTTTAAATACAAGTGTGTGGTTTTCTACAAGTTGTGCTTAGTGCATTCTTCACTCACGTAGTTGTAGTTAATTTGTACTTTTAATCTTATTTTTCATAGGAGTGATGCATTTGAAAACCCAGTGCTACAACAGCACTACAGGAACCTGGAGGCTTTGGCTCTGAATATGCTTGAACCCGAGCCCATTGAGGATTTTACAAGTATTTCTTGGGATCTGAAATGTTTTTAATTGTTCTATTTTTAAATCTATTACTCTCTGACACACTCTGTGTTTCCTCAGTGCCCAAGGTACAAATGATGGATGCTCGTCTTGGTCCACTGCCTCAGGAGTTCAAAGATTTAGTCTATCCTCCTGATTATAATCCAGAAGGGAAGCCTGCAGCTAAACGCAAAACCGGTGAGATTTCAGATGGTCTTGCATTAATGTAAAGCAAGTGTCAAAAACACTTTTTTTTAATTTTTAAATACATTAACTGCACAAGCAAGTGGCACCATAAAACTGCTCTATGCAGAACACCTTCAGAATCTCAGCCATGATCCAAAATTAATAAATTAGTGTTGGCAAGCAAATAAAATGGTGATAGTTGCCAGCTGGCCACTGTATGTTTCAAAATGAAGTGTGGCACTGTGTTCATTTACATGCAAGCAGCCCATGATCCAGTCATCTAGTGTCTCTGAGAGGTTCCACATGAATTCCATTACTGCTGGGCCACTTATAATGTGAATTTTAAAGTCCAGCACATGCCAGCCATATTTATTTATTGAGAAACACTTATAAATCTGTCAATAAAAAAAACAGAGAGTCTGTTCTGTAATTTTACTGGTACGTAAATTTAAAAAATGATCATGAAATATCAAATACTCATAGTCATATCATGATACTCGCTTATTTTAGAGTTATTTTAGGCATAATGTATTTATTTGATCTATTTTTAATTATAAAATCAATAATTATAATTTATGGATTTATTTTTTGTCCTTTTAACATGCTATGGGATACTGCAAGGTGATATCATCATGGTTCAGTATGCACTGGAAATTACTTCCATAGATTGGCTGTCCCGTTTTAGTTACAGTACCACTATATTCAGAAAAGCTAACGGGAGCGTAATCTTGATTTGCTGAGTTGTTACTTTCTTTTTGCACAGCTGAATCTGGTGGTGGTGCTGAAAAGAAGCCAAAAGTTGAGATGTCGGAGGAAGAGCTGAAGAACCATGTGGCAAAGGGCACCTTGGGAAAACTGACAGTGCCTGTGCTAAAAGATGCATGCAAGCAATTTGGAATACGTACAACAGGAACCAAGAAACAGGAGCTAATAGATGCACTGACCATGCACCTCTCCAAATAAAAGTCCTTATGGCCTTGCCCATATTTGTCAGCCTTGACATCTTGATTATGTACTTGTTCATAAAATAAATACAGGAATATTTGTATTTTTCTGCACATTCTAAATTAATTTCCTGTTTACAACAAAACTCCGTTCAGCATTGTGACTGTTGTAACAAAAGCTTGAAATGTGTAGTTTTGACAGTAGCATTTAATGTCCTTATTTCACCTCATTTGCAAATTTTTTTCCTTATGACTGGCATATTTTAATACATCTCAAAAACTTTGGTTTAATTTTAATTAGTATGGACACTTTTCTTAATGTTGTCCATTGAAACTTTGGAGGTTAGTAAAGCAGATTACAGAATCTATGCCGGGTAAATTGAACTGCTTTAATGCATGTAACTCTACAAGTCCATTCCTGCTTCTAAGTTTAGTAAACATTTGGGTTGAGCAACTAGTTTGTCTAATACTCTAAATTCATTTCACAGATTTTACGCCATAATCAGTGTAGAAGAGTGGGAAGAAAATACAGATTCTGTCTCCACCCTTGGCATGAGAAAATATCTGATACTACAAATAATAAACAGTTGGGATGTGGGTTTCCCTAACACCTGGGGCCTGTACCATGAAGCTGGATTAGATGGCTAGCTAGGTAAGTTTAGGATTAGTTTGCACCAAGCCTGGGTTTTAGGTACCATGAAAGAAACTTGGCTTCAATTGGTCTTCATTGCCATGGTAACTTGCGCTGCACAGCTAACCTGCTCCGGGGTAGGTTATGTTCTGGGTTAGAGATCTCAAAACGGAATTTGACGAATCAGCTACCAGCAAGGTGACACATGTCTGATGCAATAAAGCCACTCCAAATTAAAGGACGCTGCATAGTAAAACATTGTTTGAAGACAAAATCATCCAAATTTTTGTTTATTATTATTTATAGAATTACTTTATTATTTATATAATTATTATTTCCGTAATCTATTACACAAGCCAGTTTAGTTTAATAGTAATTAGGCTTTTAAATTGATATCAACATAGATAATATGCAGTATAAATAAGTAAACATGACTACATATGAATTCTTAAGTGTTTTACCTATAGTGTTTGTTATTTTAGTGTTATACTTAGAAATATTATCATCTTTATAAAGTAACTTTACAGCTTACCAGCAAGTTTTCCTCTTTCATTAAAAGATTGTTTCTTCTTGCTGTGTAAATGTGTTTAAATTCCTCATATCGTTCAATCTTTTAATCGTTGTTAGTGAATCTGACTCTCTCACGAGAAGTGAATGAAAGTTTAAAAGCATGTGATTGGCTGCTTATTGCTGATGTCACACT
>JAUCMU010000021.1:5810034-5832501 GCA_032275025.1 Enteromius treurensis | reverse complement strand
ATCGGTTTGGATTTGTCAACCCAAAACTAATCCTGTAACCCTGAGTTTGTTTAGCCACCATCATGGTACAGGCCCCTAGGGCCTGTTCCATAAAACAAGTTTACCAAATAAGCCAAGCTTTTGGCAGATAGTCTGACTTATTTGAAACCAAATGAACAGGCAGTGAGTCAGACTATCTGAAATAAACCTGGCTTATTTGGTAAACTTGTTTTATAGAACAGGCCCCAGGCATTGTCATTTGTATTCTCATTAGCAAAAAACGAAAACAAACAGAAGGATGACTAATCATTTGCCAGATGTTTGAAATTACAGCAGATCTAACTGTAGATGTCTGGATTTTGTTTTCTGCTAATCCAATGAAGCACTGAGCTAGAGAGCTGTTTATACAACCCAGAACAGACCCTACACAAAAAAAAAAAAAAAAAAAAAGTTTGAAAATTAAAATAGAAATGGGAAGTCACTTATTAATTTCCTAATGTGGGGCATGCGGGCAACCGAGACGTGTTTGACTGTCCCATGGGATGCAACCTGCTCGTGACGCAAGCCAGCGGAAAGCCAATGACGTTTTGCGCATGCTCACGTTGAGCCAGAGAGCTGCAAGGAAAAAGTACAAGAGACAAAGGAATAAACAACTCAAGGAGTGGACGCGAATACGCCAAGTTAGAGGAACGAAAGCAGCCCAGTCTATAACATACCGTTTACAGACCGAGGTAAGTGCTAGGAAGGAGTACATTGACGATTTAAAAGATGCCATTTTGTCCGTTGCTATCAAACGAGTAGCACATAGCTAGAGTGTCAAATTGGTCTGAACGCTGTAGATCATCAGTCCAAACAAAAATACGGCGTGTCTTATGCTATCTTATTAAACTTGTGTACGAAATGTTAAATATCATTTCAGTCCGTGAATAAGTCATAAACACCCATCCAGTCAGCTGGCAGGAAGTTTTGTTCAGCCGTTCCCAATGCAGTCATCCTGGGCACAACTGCACATTTGCCTTATAGGTGTCAAAAGGATTCGTGTTTAGACTTGTCACTCGGTTAAACCCTAATTAATGTGCATGATCGAAGCATTTGCTGTTTTGTTATAATTCTCTGATTATAATCACCCTCTTGTTTTGTCTGTTTTCGACTCTAAAGCCAAGGTTGTGTCTGCGGTTCTCACGGTGGTCTACTGCAGTTGCCAGGGTCCTGCACTGCTGACCCATTTTAGTCCCAGTCAGCTGTACAAGTCATGCTGTAAGTCTTTTCCACCCTGATGTCGGCCAAAATGGAAAGAACTGCTCTGCCCTAGTGGTTACTATGGTGCTTGGCAAGTCTTTGTGCAAAAACAACATGAAGAGCACAGAAAGAGGACACAATCAAGTCTGCTTCTGAAAATATACATCGGTTTCCGCTTGTGTTCGTTTTTTGGTTCTTTTCACTGATTCACTGCAAGGTGCGCTGGCTCACCTTTCACTCCAGTAGCTACCTCCCCTCCCCTTGCCACTCATCCCAAGCAGCTGAGAGGTTGCTGTAGAGATGATAGTGGTGACATAGCAGCAGGAATGGGGAGCACTCCATGTTCTGGTAAGGGGAGGGGGGTTGGGGGGTTTCAGGAGCTGGGCTGTATGCCATGGAAGGTCAGCAAGCAGAAAAGAGTAGCCGTTGCTGGACGTGGGTCCGAGCTGGAGGATAGGCCGAATGATGGAACGCCCCCCACCTCGTCACAACCTCCCACCATTTATCATGAAAAGCAGCATCGGGAGCTGTGCGCTCTGCACGCCCTAAACAATGTCTTCCAGGACGGAGCGGCCTTCAGCCGTGATGCACTTCAGGACATCTACCAGAGGTCAGTGCTAAGATTGTGTATTGTTACTGAGGTGATCTCATTTTGGAGGGGTTTTTTTTTGGAACACTTCTGCTTCCTCTTTCTTTCTCAGGCTCTCCCCTAGCACTTTGGTAACGCCCCACAAGAAAAACATGCTGGGAAATGGCAACTATGATGTGAATGTCATCATGGCTGCATTGCAGACGCGTGGGTTTGAGGCTGTTTGGTGGGACAAGAGAAGGTATTTTTAAATTTATGTTTGTTTCATATGGTTTTGTACATGTCCCCTTAAATTCAGCATGAAACAGAAATGACATGAGTTTATGTTGTTGAGTATAGTCAGGTAAAACTGTAAACTGAGCAGAGGGATTTGATTTTTGTCTACTGGAAGCTGATTGGATCCTTTGATCCTTTTTGTTTGCAAATTGCTGCAGTTTCATGTGAGCTGCAGGTCACTGGATGGGATAGATTGTCATCCCGTCCTCACACTGGTGCACACAGGATCAGAGACGAGAGAGATTTGAAAGGGAGAGGGCATATAAATAAATAAAAAAAGATGCATCATTTATAGTAAACCCAGCAGTATTTGTGTTTATGGTGACTTTAAGTCACTTTCAAAAAATGTTTACAAATATTCTTCAAGATTGTTTTAGGAATAGTTTTTCCATAATTAGTTTATTTAATGTTTTGAAGGATTAATTACAAATAGTACATTTTTGGTCACAGCACATATCTTATGTGACAATATTCTATGGACATGTTATTTGATGTTTTGGGATTGTCATGAGGGTCTGCCAGGTTCCTCTTTATGATATAATTTCCTGTGTTATGCACCACATGACTCGTCTGAGACAAACAAAATGTTTAAGATGTCAAAGCAGTAAAGCGCTTTCGTTAAAGACATCTACTTTTACACCTACTTTTCTGTATTTTTTTTTTTTTTTCATTTTGATACCAAGACTGTATCACACAAAACTCAAAATTATAGCAGAAAACAGGGATAGTCAACTGTAAAATGAGTGTGAAAAAAACTCTGTACATTTCTTTCATCTGCAGAACACAAATGAACAATTTTGGTTCCCATTCATTTCCAATGTATAGAAAAGAAATGCAGTCAAAGTCAATGGGAACGGAAACGAGTTTGGCGAGTGTGAGTAAATGATGATAGAATACAAATTTTTGGATAGGCTGTCCTTTTAATGAAATGCCCCAGAAGTAAAAAACCTGCTTAGCATAGAAGAGGTGTATTCGAGCGTTGTATGTATGAATAGCATTTACGTTTTTTGTTGTTGTTGTTGTTTTTAATTTAATAAATTAATACAGATACTTTTTCAAAATAATTTTCCTATGTATTTGTCATGCTTAGGGATGTCGGCAGCATTGCACTGCCGAACGTCACAGGATTCATCTTGAATGTGCCATCCAATCTGCGCTGGGGGCCGTTGCGACTGCCCCTCAAGCGCCAACACTGGATTGGAGTTCGAGAAGTGGGAGGAGTCTACTTTAACCTAGACTCCAAACTGCGCAGTCCTCACGCTATCGGAACAGCTGATGAACTGAGGTAAGTGCGAAAAGCTAAAGGGAAAAGTCGCAGTCGGTTTCAATGCCAAGCTCTTTTTTTTTTTTTTTTTTTTTTCTTCTTCTTTTCTTCCTCTAGCTATCGTTCTGATTGTTTCACAGGAAGTTTTTGCGTCACCAGCTTCGAGGAAAGAACTGTGAACTCCTATTGGTTGTGCCAGAGGAGGTGGAAGTCCACCAGACGTGGAGGTCTGATAACTGATGAATGTTTTGGATCGTGTTTTTTTTGTTTTGTTTTGGAGGTTTCTCAAATTCATGCTCAGGAGGGAAATGCGAGGTTCAATCAGGGACCCATTTAAAGAGCAAATGGAGTTGCACTCAAACTAGTCATGGAAGCACACTGCTCAGACTTGTTTACACTCTCACACACACACACCGCTGGACTCTTGCCATGGAGACTGAAGCAGCAAAGGACACACACAGGGATATCACAAGACTACAAAACACTACGCAGAGGAATTGTTTGGTATTTGGGATTCTGATGCATTTTTATACATAATTTCTTTTACTTTGTACTGTTTTCTGACTTGAAAGTGAGAGGTTATGGAATTATTAGTGATGTGTTCTTCTCGTGCATCACCTGTCATCCTCGCCACTTCTCTCTTTCCATGTGATTTTTTTTTTTTTTCATGCATCCATGTGATCGTCTGAACTGTCCGCCACACATTACAGGTCACCAAAAATTTGGCCAACTTCATTTTAACACAGGGGTGCATATGTACTGATTTAGTGCATGTACTTGAAGATTTAGAGAAGGAACACCAGTAGCCCCTGCTTAACCGTTTGCTACATATTTAATGGTATAGCGACAGATGAGATGTTTCCTCTGTATCACAGTGCAGCATGACACCACAGTAATTGGATGTTTTGTGTTAGTTTCCTATAACATATGTCACCAAAACGGTCACTTGTTAATCTCTTACCTTAAATGGTTGCTCTGGACACCCTTTTCTTGTTAAACAGTTAGGCTTGTTAAATCCTAGACTACATGTAGGAGAATAAACAGGTGAGTGTTGGTAGGAGTAAAAAAAAAAAAATTAAACTGCCAAAAACTGTGTTGTTAATTGAAGCGGTTGTATGTAAGCGTTAGAAGGTTGAGGTTTCTGAAATCATGCGAATCATGGTTGATATTGGATTAACATGGCCTTAAACTGTTTACAGAGGGAGCAGATTTACACAAAGGGAAGTCTAGTAATGCATCTCAGGTTATCTTCAGTTCCAACTTGATTAAATTCCACTTGTTAAACACAGATCTTCAACATATTATGGGAAACACTTCAAATAGATTAGACACTCGAATCAGATACTACAGTTTAAAAGGAACATTCCATATGTCCATACACAGGGTGCTTTGTAATACCGTAGAGATGAATAGATTCCTTTGCCATGACAATCTAAATCCCCAAAACCCGTTTTTTTAGGGGGACGGGGACAACATGTGCTCATGCCATTGTTTTCCATTCAAATAAAATGCTTATGATGGCACTTTATGTATGATGTAAAATGTGCTGTGACATCATTAAAAATGTCTTTGTATGTATACAGTGTGGCGATGCTTTTTTTTTTTATATATATTGTTCACTCCAGGTTTTTTATAATCTAGATGCTATGGATAACCAAATGTGGTTATTTGTGTGAAGAAAAGAACCCCATCCTAAATTAAAGGCCAAAATTATGTTAAAAAAATAAATAAATATATATATATATATGTATAAAATATATATATAAATTTATATATAAAAATATATAAATATAAATATTATATATAAATATTACATATATATATATATAAATATTATATATATATATTTATATATATATTATATATATATATATAAGATGTGTGTATATATATAATATATATTATTAAACTGTTTACAGAGGGAGCAGATTTACACAAAGGGAAGTCTAGTAATGCATCTCATGTTATCTTCAGTTCCAACTAGATCTTCAACATATTATGGGAAACACTTCATATATATATATATTATTATATATTATATATGTGTAAAAATATTATTTGGGGAATATTTAGCTACTTTTATATTATGTTATTATTTACATCTTTTTTGTTTAATTATATTATTTATTTATTTACAACTTTTTACACCGCTATTTTCTACATTTAGCAATCCCTTGTACTCCTTCGCCGTTTATAAAATGTTCTCTGTAGTCTATAATAACCTTTTAATGGTTAAGTTAAACACAAAAATATCAGGCAGCAAATTATAATAATTGCCAAAGGAGCATGTGACGGCTGAAGAATCAAGCAATGGCTGCTGAAAATTTAGCCTCGTCATCACAGAAATAAATGACACATTAAAAAAATAGTTATTTGATAATGTGTTCCTATTTCACACTGAACTGTTTTAGCTATTTCCAGTTCAAAATCCAGCCGTCGCGGTTATAAAATACTACTTTCAGAAACAATTGTGCATTTGTGTGAGAGATTTGAGATATATTGCTCATAGACAGGCTAACGTTACCGTTGTGATGCTGCAAATAAGAAAACTAATTTATTTATTCCTTTATGTAACATTTTGAATAGCAAAAGTAAAATCTGAAAGGCATGCAACATACACCACCCAAATCCTGATTAAAAACTAAACTAATGTGGTAGCTGCTAGTTGATAATCCGACCAACAGTGGCGCAAGTCAGTCCTCTGTGTAACGCACGGGGGCGCGCTGCGCGCTGCAGATGTGTCGCAGATTTAAAAAGTCACTGTACTCATCTAGTACAAGGAAATGGAGCGGTGCAAAGCATAAAATACTGAATTGTCAACAAGGCAGCGGAAGAGCGGGAACGCGTGCAGCCATTATAACAGTGCAAGGGATTTGCAATTCATAGTTACTTTAACGACCAGAAGGAAAAACATTGACAGCTATTATTTTCAGGGGGACAACTTAACTGATGGAACTGTCGGCAATCGGTGAGCAAGTGTTCGCTGTGGAATCAATCACAAAGAAAAGAGTTAGAAAGGTAAGTGGCATGCTGCGTGTTTACTGACAGTTCAGTCTGTGCAATCCCGCTGCACACCCACAACACGTTAGAGGGGCGAGGACACACACGTGCCCTTACAACAACAGCGTGGAAGTGTGTTTGTTGTCTAATAACTTCGAGGATGACGCATGTCGCACAGCACGCTTTTGGAACAGGGTGGCGAGCCTGTTCGTAGTCATGGAGACTACGCAGTTTTATTTCCCAGTGGGAGCTAATAACTAACGTAAAGTTTGGCCATTAACACCCAGCAGCCGAGCTTGATTTTTAATCTTAAAACGGCTTTTGATGTGCACTGCTGCGAGCGGACGTGGCGCTTAGTTACTTTTAAGTCCAATTAAAACACGCTGTTAGCTTAAAATAACGCTCGTTAAATTACCGTTACTTTTGGTCACATGTGAAACGTCAGGATTAAAAAATAAAAAGGAGGAGCTGTTAGTTTAGCGGTCGTCCCTCCTTAATTCTTTATTACGAAACATTGTCATTACGTCATCATCGCACACGTACAAGATAAAAACAAAACATTCAGGGAAAATAAAATGTGTAATCGAACTTGAAATATAACGGCAGTATTGGTTTATATATTTATTTTTCTTTTCCTTCTGATATTTAAGGGTCATGTCGAATATTTATTGAAGTGGAAGGGGTGGCCTCCCAAGTAAGTATTATTATTATTATAGAGAACTAATTGAATCTCTACATTTCTCAGTTTTGCAGTTGTTACTGTTAGCAGCTATGATATGTTGTTTATTCATGTGCACGTGTTTTAATGACCAATGAAGGTACAGCACATGGGAGCCAGAGGAGCACATTCTAGACCCTCGACTGGTTTTAGCATATGAGGAAAAGTGAGCTGTTATAAAAATGAAACTTCCTGGTTCTTTGTTTCACTTTCAGTCACTAGTATATGAAATCATCCACACCTCATTCTCTGATTATTTTAAACAGAGAACAGAAGGAAAGGTCAGTGAAGTGGCGTAAAAGAGGCCCAAAACCGAAAAGACTCTTCATGCAGGTAATGATCACTTCAGCATCTTAATTACTGTGATTGTCATTCAAATCTTGTCCATCCACTTATTTTAGTATTATTTATATACTATTATAGTATTCATGAATGTTTTGAATGAACCTTTATTTATTTATGTTAATTTTCATTTTAGTTAAGTTTTTGGTCATTTTGTCATTTGTCAAAAATGCACTTTTGCTATTTTTTATTATTTGATATATTATTGTTTGTACTATTTAGGTCTAATTTATTATCATTTCAGTTTTATATATTTTAGCACAGTTGTAGTCTAGTTGAACTAAATGCAGAATGGAATTTTGTTTTATTTAAGCTTTATTTAAATTAGCTACAAATATATTTTTCAGGCTTATAAGTTCTAATCCGTTGTCTATCCACATATTGCTCTTTCTCACAGAGAAACATTTACGCAATGGATCTACGCAGCGCACACAAAGATACAGAGAAGTCTTCAGCACATCTGCCGCTCTCGCTTGACCCAAGGTTCCAGTCCACAGGGGCTTGTATATATCGACAATTAACCCACCACAAGAAAAAGAAGAAAACATCCAGAGAGACTTCTGAGGAAGAATGGGATAGAAGAGAAGATGATGATGATGACGATGATGGTGACAATTATGACGATGATGATGAGGGGGTTATGGAGGAGGAAGAAGAAGAAGAAGACACAAGACAAGGAGGAACTAAAACTGGCAGCAACACTTTAAAAAGTATGTTAGTTGGTCAGAGGGCAGACATAGTTGTAACTCTGACCTAAATTGATATCAAGACTGCAGTGTTTTTTGTCAGGCTTGATATCAGGAAAAAAAGCATTATTGTTATTGTGTTGGCAAACCTCTAAAACTTTTAGCACTAACTTTAGCATTATAAATGCAAAAATGTTTAGCCAGTGTTTCAAATCCTAAAAAGTAAAATCAAGTTTTAAATTCTGCAAGTCATTTCTGCGTAATGATTCATAATGAACAATATGATATATGCTGGAAATTTAAAAAAATTTAAAAATAATTATATATATTTCAATTTTACATGTAGAAAGAAGTCTCTTATGCTCATTAAGGCTGATTAAGGCTTGATCATGAATACAGTAAAATAGTAAATGTAATAAAATTTTAATTACAAATAATTTTCTTTTTTAATAAGTTTAATATTTCTATAATAATCCTATTTTAGTAATATTTTAATATATTTTAAAAGTTTTTTTTATTTATTTCTGTAATGGCAATTACTAGAACACATAAAATTAATCAAATTGACAATAAAAATACATTTTTAATGTTACAAAACATTTGCATTTTTAATAATTGCAGTTCTTTTGAATTTTTTTATTCAACAATAAATCCTGAAAATGTTTTACGATTTCCACAAAAATATTAAGCAGCAAAAAAAAGATAAGATTACAATAATTATGTACTAAATCATCATAGTGGAAAGATTATCTGAAAGATAATGTGGCACTGACGACTGAAGAATGGCTACTCTGACTTCACAGGAATAAATTACATTTTAGATAAAAATAGATAATTCGTGTAATTATTTTAAATCATAACAACATTTTAAATTACTGTTTTTACTGTATTTCTGATCAAGTAAATGCAGCCTTGGTGCACATAAAATAAAATTAAAATATATATATATATATATATATTGTATTTATAAAATTACTAATTTGGGACTAATCTAGTTGTATCAATTTTTTTGTGTTTTAAAACTGAACTTAAGTGTCTAAAAGCATCTAAAACAATATCCTATACAATACTATGTTTCTTTAACATGTTAAATGTGTAAACATGTACAAAATATACTCTGTGTCTCAGATCGTGTCAGGAGACGTCGCTGGAGTCCAACCACTGGATCAGAGGCAATGACTATATCTCCTTTACCTGAAGACTGGAGTCCAGTTATGCACCCAAAGGAGGTTATTGTGACAGATATCACCATCAACTCACTGACTGTGACTTTTAGAGAGGCCTTAGTAGCAAGGGGGTTCTTCAGGAGTTGGGAGATGGAGATCTGACATAACAGACTGAGGATTGAGAAAAGAGGAAAGAGAATTGGTACATTCTTTTTTGCATTGTTGATTATGCGCTTGTACAACTTCCGCCAATGTTTTAGACTACGTTTATTTGCACTATTAGTTCTAATTGTGTTAAAACCTTCCAAAATGTTGTTTCAGAGATTACAGTCGATCAAAGTTACAGTAACAGGTCATGCCGTTTGACTGTATTTGACCATGAAAAAAATCAAGCCAGTTCTCTGATACTGGTTTAGATGGTGTTTTGCAGTGAAGTTTACAGACTCTGCTAACTGGGATGAATGTAGTTTGGTCAAGTCATGTATTGAAATGATGCATGAAATACATAATGCTAGTTTAGAGTAGCACAATGAAGTATTCCTAAAAGCCAAGATGTCGCATATGTCTATACACACATATGTACATACTTGATATACTTGGCGAACATATTCTAATCTTAATCAATTACAATTGTACACCTCCCGCAGTAAATTAGAATTAGTGGTCTTTTGATTACTCCAAATATGTGAAATACAACTTTGGAAAAAAGCATTTCAACATCATAAGTAAAATAATTTAGTGTGTAACAAACCATTCTGCACTCCTATGGAATAAAGTTGCATTTTATTGTATTGTTTCAACACTATCGCTTGCTAGTATTTCATCTATTTGCAGTGTTTGTGCATTTTTTTTTTTTTGTCCTGTCAGGTATGACTTGCACCATCTTGCACAGTAGTCTATGTTGTAGATTTGACTGCTGTTTATTTTCTGTGTTATTTTAGTCCAAGATGACAACTGAGACATGAAGACAAAAAAAAAAATCTATATTGAGCTGAATGTATATTTAGCCTCTGGGAACATCCATCTCTGGGGCCTCAACTGTTGAATATTTGACTTTATGTGACCTGTATATATTTGATAGACTATGTCTGTGCCAAATGTCTGTGGTTGCATTTGCTATTCAGAGTATTTGCACTTTAAAATGGAAACCTTGGTATTATGATGCCATTAATAAAACCTTGGTGTAACTCTATCATTATCCATTACGTTTTATATTTAATCAGCGTTGCATAGCACTGTATGGATTAAGTTTGTCTCAAACCACCTCGGGTTGACATTGTTCCAGCTCCAACATCTACATTTGTAGGAAGTACACCACAACAGAAGCCAATTATTTTTAAATGGTACAAACATATTTTAATGTACAATTAAATAATTGGCAAAAACATCTGATCACCATAATAACTTTTAAAAAAACAAAACAAAAAACTGACTACTGTAAAACAGTAAAACTACTGTTATCAGAGCAACAATTTTTGCTCCTCTCAGCAAGCACCAAAGTGTTAGCAAGAGAACAGTGGTCAAAACTAGGAACCATAAAACTGTATGGTTGGTTTTCCAGTCCATTTTAGAAAAAAAAAAAAGAAAGAGAAAGAAATTTACAAAGCAAATTGCCATGGTTTGTACAGTGAATCATAATCTGTATACCTCTATATGCGCTCACGAGACATTTCCTTAAAATGCCTATTTCTCATTATTCCCAAAGTGGGACGTAAATGTCATGACAGCAGTGTCATGTTGCATCAATACATCTTTGAAAAATTGTATTCAGTATCAACCCTTGAATTAGCTTCAAGTTTTTAATTCTCAAAAATAAAATTAAATATATCTATATATATATATATATATATATAACAAATATTGTTCTCCTTGTTATTTATAAAATAAGTCTAAAGCCATATTGCCTGTTTTGTATTTATCCGACACCCCTTTAACCAAGGAAAACAATTATTATTAAGTTATTTTCATATCAAAAACACCATCCGTTATTTAAAACTCTCTTTTCCCCCACTGTATTTGTGCACAGGATGGAGACGACAATCAGTGTTGGTTTATTACACAGTAATGCGATCCTTGTAATGAAGTATACATACAAAGGCGCATTGGTGCTTGTCCGATTTGCACTCCATTTCTGTATAAAAATCTCTCAGGTTAAGTCTAAGCTGCCCATAGTTCTTCAACTCAAAGGATCTTAAATCAAGAGTAAACATCTGTCCATTTATCTCCATTCACATACATATATATACATATATATATATATATATATTTTTTTTTTTTTACAAGGACAAATCTTTTTCAGTAATTTATTTGCAGTTTTTGTTTATACATTAAGGAGATCACTTAAATCCCAAAGTTCAGAACACTAGAGATGCGCGTGTAGAGACAGAACGATTCCTTGCTGGGGAGACGCGAGAGGAAAGAGAAGGACTTGGAATCAAGGATGTAGTTCCAGGTGATTATTTGCAAAATTCAAAATTTAGTCTCAAGAGTCCCCTGTGTGGCCCTAAAAACACCTGTAGTGTTAGCAGGTTCCATTTCTGAGAAGACGGGCATAGTGAAAACACATTCATGGGACAGGGGTGTATCAGGGTGGGAAAACTGCAACATGCATAGGACAAATATTTCCCATGCAACAAGCCATCAGAATACACATACTCATTTCCCAAACACTGTCAAAACTTAAAATAAGAAATTGAGAATTTGAGAAAAAAAAGAAAAAGAAAAAAAAAGGACAAATTAAGTAGAATAAGAATATAAATTCATCCTTTTATAATCAGGTTCTATCAATAGCAAAAATATACTCTTAAAAATTGTAGGTTAAAATAGCATATGCCATACACTGTCCAAAAAAAATAACAAGAAAATATCTATTAGCCAAAAAAAAGAGAGCCAAGTAATAAATAACAGTTATTACCAATGCCATCATTTTCATAATCATTAAACTGGTAAGAATAAATCTAATTCTCTCCAAAACCGATGACATTCTTGACTGCTTCGAGGAAAAAGAAAACAAAATAGTCCATTTTGTTTATGCATTTTGCTTTTTAATTTCATGCCACTTTTAAAATCTTAAAAAATATCTATAAAAAAGGGACTTCTTAATCCCAAAAATATTTCTGGTCATATACCAAAGAGGAGATATTTCCCATCCCTTAACCCAAAACCCTTTGAACACAATTGGCAAAAAATATATTTATATATATATTTATATATTAACAGCAATAACTTACCATTCATTTAACTTAATTTGTTGACTTGCACATGTAGTATCTCCCATAGGAAGTTCAGTTCTTTTTAATTACATAAGAAAAATATTAAATAATAATAATAATAGTAATAATAATACTATCGATGACAGCCTTTGTAAATCCTAGAATTGCTACCAAACCCTGGCAATCAGGACAGTTTTTTTTTTGAGCACTGCAACATTACATCAAATCTAACGAGTGATTCATATTCGACCCCCTATCTTGGTTATTTGTCAGTATGTCGTTTGTCCCTTGCCCATGCAAGGTTCCCATCCCACCTAGCTGCGAAAGCATGGCACTCTGGTCTCCTCCAAATCGGCCCTGATCCATCGCATTAGCCTGTTGCTGCTGTTGGGACCCCTGCGGTTGTTGTTGTGGAGGTGCAACCATGCCACCGTGATGCTGAGGAAGATGACCTGGGTGAGGCGAGCCAGTTTGGGTCTGTGGTGAGATGCGATGGGGTGAAGGCTGGGGCTGCAAGCGAGGAGATGGACTAGAGTTTGGTGGCTGGGACTGGGGCCGAGGTGACGGCTGGGGTGAGCGGACTTGGTTGCTTAGAGAATTGGGCAACTGCTGGCCCTGCAAATGAGGAGACTGGGACATCTGTTGCTGGGGCTGCTGAGGGCTCATGGGATTGTGTTGAGCAGGAGATCCTCCTCCTAAGTGTGACTGTTGTTGCTGGAGGAGCCGTTGTTGCATCGCTTGCTGAAGCATGACTTGAGATTGGGAACCAATTGAAGCTGACTGCACGTGTTGTTGCTGGAGGGGACCACCACCTCCAGGGCTTCCATTAGCACCCTGGAGTCCTGCCAGAGCACCCTGGTGTTGTTGCTGCTGTTGTTGCTGCTGGTGTTGCTGCTGCTGCTGCTGCTGCTGTATCTGAAGTTGCAACCTTTGCTGCAGAGCTGCTTGCACCTGCTGATGGGATATAGACCCAGAGTAGCTTTGTTGGGTACCAGGCTGGGTACCTCCCTGTTGCTGCTGGAGACCACCAGGCTGAGGTTGACCAGGCTGCTGTGGGGGCAGTCCAGATTGCCCAAGATAACCCTGCTGCTGAGGTGGCTGAAGCTGAAACTGTGCATGGTTTTCCATATGTTGTTTTTGTTGCTGCTGTTGCTGCAAATGCCGCCTCATCATTTCTCGGTACTGGGGGGGGATGTTAGACATGTTGGCACCCTGATTGGGCATAACACCTTGGTGGTGCTGCTGCTGTTGTTGTTGTTGTTGTTGTTGCTGTTGCTGTTGTTGTTGTTGCTGTTGCTGTTGTTGTTGCTGTTGCTGTTGTTGCTGTTGTTGTTGCTGTTGCTGTTGTTGCTGCTGCTGCTGTTGCAATGCTGCCAGTTGCTGCTGTTGTTGCAAATTCCCTCCCATCATTGGCCGTTGTTGAAGTGGCTGTTGCTGCTGCTGAAGCTGATTCATTGGCATTGTAGTTCCTTGTGCCATATGTATACCTCCTTGATTTGCTACAGTATTTACATTCATTTGTTGCCCATCAATAATTCCTGGACCTCCACCAGGTCCTCCTGCACCTCCTGCTCCAGGCCCGCCTCGACCAAGGTACCTAGGAACCCGTTGCCTGATAAAGGTTGCCATTAGTTGAGGGTTTGAACGTAGTATACTCAGGACTTGCTGTTGTTGATGGGGAGAGCTAGGTAACCTTAAGGTTCTTAGGAGGTCCTGTATGGCACCCTGAGGGTGATTTCCAGGGCCAGTACCTGCAGGTGCGGTGCCTCCTTGGCCCATCATACCCATTACACCAGAAAGCCCTTGCTGCTGCTGACCAACTGTATGCTGCTGCTGTTGTTGAGGTGCAACCATTCCTTGCAGACCCATTTGGTTCATAACCCCAGGTCTCTGCTGAGAAGGCATCCCGGGACCATTCCATTGCTGCTGTGGCGGCACTTGAAGTTGGGGTGCTCCTTGCTGGCCCTGCTGTAACTGGACTTGAGGGAGCTGAGCTTGAGGTCCTGTCTGCTGCTGCATGCCTGTAATAATCATTCCCTGCTGCTGATCCATGTGAGTTCGGGCAACTGCTGTTTGTGTTTGGGGTGGCATTCCCTGAGGCCCAACCATTGCAGGTCCAGGAAGGTTCATGCCCACCTGGCTTTGACTTTGGGGACCCTGGTGAAGGCCATGTGGATGCATCATTCCAGGAGGCTGGTTTCTTTGCAGGATCTTTTGCTGAGCCATTTGCCTTTGAGTCTCTGCAACACGCTGAATCTTCATGGCAATTTCTACTGCGGCAGGTGGGGGGCCAGGTGGCTGATTTTGAGGCATCACAGGCTGCCCTAGGTTGGACTGTTGCTGTTGAGTGTAGCCTCCAGGCACAATGCCTGGCTTTCCCACTGACTGAGAAAGAGGAGAGGAGCCTGGAGGTCTTTGCACGTATGGAGGAAGGTTGTTGGCATGCTGAAGATGCTGAACTGATATCGGCTGTTGCTGCTGCGGGGAGTTGATCATCCCACCACTTCCAGTAATTTGCTGGTATTGATGAGGCATCCCTACCAACTGCTGTTGCTGTTGTGATTGAACACCTCCAATGCCAGATTGAGTCACTGGAGGCTGACATTGCTGAGTGGGCGTCTGTGGGGTAGGGGGCTGAGTGCTTGGTGTTGGTGTGCTCGGACCAGTAGTACTATTGTTTCCAGGAGATGGCAGTCCACCATTGCCTCCTGGAAGCTGCTGGCCTGTCCTTTGCATGCTGGCCATTCTTCTGCGCACCATTTGGGCTTGCTGTAGCCTGTGCTGGAGCTGTTGTTGCCGCAGTTTCTGCTTGATGTTGAGGCAGAATGGCACAGGGCACTTGTTCTCTTGGCAGTGTTTTGCATGGTAACAACAGAGTGCGATGAGCTGTTTGCAGATAGGACAACCGCCATTGGTTTTACGCTTGCAGCCTTTGGTATGTTGAATTACACGTTTCATTTTCTGGCAAGATGGAAGCGAGCAGTTGGCATTGCGGCACTGGCAGGCATGCACCAGAGACTGGATGCACCTCTGAATACTGAGACGCCGGGAGTCTCCAGGATTCTGCGTTGAGGAAGGAGCCTGGTTGTTGCTTTCGTCATCCAATCCCAAGCCCAGTTTGTCCATCTTGTGCTCATGACCTTTTGTATTGTAGCAAGTGATGCAGAGATCATAGTCCTGTGAAGTTAGAACAATCATTAGATAGTATACTGGATGAAAAGTCCTTATTACCTGCATAAAGTTTGACTGAGTATAACTTGGGTAAGCATACATCTTGTTTTTCCTAGCACAATTTTGAATAAGTAAGGACACAGCAAAAAAAGGGTTTTAATTTGGGTCTGTCTTTTGAAAAATCATATCACATAAAAGCATATCAGCTTTACAGAAAATTTTAAATAAGGATCTTGTGCTACCTTTCCCTGCCTTCATGTACTTACCTCACAAACAGTGCAATGAAAGCGAGTTTCAACATGGTGCTTGCACTCATTGCAGGTATAGACAAAGCGGTCCTGGCTCTGGTTATGCAGTTCCACCAACATGCACATCGTGCTCCATTTTGAGCGCCGCATTGAAGAAAACTCCAGGTGCTTATCCCGTGCAAGTGTTAAGAAGGCATCACGACCATCCATCAAGTCACACGCCATCAAAGGATCCGAGTCAACAATAGGCAGGAGAGAATTTGAATTTGGTGCCGCAAACAGTCGGATAACAAAGAACACCTAGCAAAGAGAAAAATGTTGGAATAAAAAAAAAAAAGAAAAAAAAAGAAAATGCCAGGGCATATATTATCATTGTTCAAAAAATGTTGACCAGGATGACAACCAATTTGACAAACACTAAGGCACGGTTTCACAAACGGGGCTTAGCTTAAGCCAGGACTAAGCATTAGTTCATTTAAGATTTTTAAGCAACTTTTACAAAAAAGCCTTATAAGAAAATATTACAGGTCTGCATCTTAACACTGACATATCTTAAAACATGTCAGTGTCATTGTTCTGAGGAAGATATTTTCACCTGAGACAGCTCAAACATGCAATTTAGTCTGGGACTAGCTTAAGCCTTGTCTGTGAAACTGGGGGAAAAAGTCTGACGATGTGCCTTTATTTGACAATCATAGTACATACACTAAATCAGGCTTTAGTGTCCTTCATACCTCTTTGTGCTTTTCCATTGTGGCATAGAGTTTCTGTGAAAGGTCATTGGACACATTTGGCATGCCCGGCTTCTTTTTGTTGGCTCGGCTTAAGCTGCTCTTGTTCTTGCTCGTCTTCTTGTTGTTCTTTTTCTTAGCATTTTTGCTGTCACCTTTTGTTATCTGGAGAAACAAAACGAAATTTTCACAGCGGTTTGAAAAAGCACTTTAACAGGGGAACAAAACCTGAGATAAGCAAGCGCTTCAGGACTAACATCAACACTCTCATTGGATGTGCTGTTCTCCTCCCGCTTCCTTTCCTCCTCTTCTTGCTCTAGTTCTTTGATACTCTCTTCAAGCACATTGGGCCAGAAATCACCCTCAAAATAGGGCAGTTCTTTGGCGCTTGTAAGGCGATCCTCTGTTGCCTGTTTGAAGATGTCCTGTAAAAAATAAATAATAAAAATAAGACTTCAACACATTTATAGATCTCACTCTTGTATGCTGAAAAATAAAAATATTTATAATAAAACATTTTTACGATTAACATAAAATGTCCAAATTTTACCTTGTAGTCATGCACAATGCGCTCTGCTACAGCTTTATCCAGCATCTTCTTATACCACTCCTGCAGCCGCTTCGGCTTGGGTATCTTTTGATCTGGAGGGTGACAGTGAAAGATGTAATCATCTCCTTCACTAGGAGGGCAGGCCCAGATGTGTCCTGTGGTAAACCTAAAAGGAAAAAAATATATATATTTAACTAAGAATTTCACAAGGCATTAAATCATATGCACAAGTTAGTAGCTTACATCTGCTAAAACCATAGGATAGGATCATCTTACCCTTGTTTTTTGGCATAGTCCAGATATCCTAAAATAATCTCATAGTATACGCTTGTTCTCAGACAACGTGGCTGAAAGAAGTGGACACTGTCCAAGTAGGATATGTAAACCCGTCTAAAGGATGGAGGGAGGGTAAGGGCAGTTTAGAAAGAAACCAAAACTAGCCCGTCAAATTATAAAAAGCAGTAAAAAAAGATACCTGACCTTTGATTAGGGGGTGGACAATCTGAGCCATACTCTTGCACATGCATCCCAAAAAAACAGACATCAACACCCTCGACCTCCTCAAATGCAAATAAAGCTTTCGTTCTGTATGGGAAAGACTCTGCCATCTCTCCACTATCCACAAACCTGTGAAAAGGAAAGGTCATTAAAGGCCACGATGACAATTATTACAAATTATAGGCCTGCATCGGTTTTTTTATAGCTTCACAACAAAATATAAAATGGCAGACTGTTTTAGGTACTATTCTTGAAACGTCCAGCAAATGAAAGTGTTGTATTAAACTTCAGTGTCTGGTCTTACTCTATCCTGTCTCACCTAGACTTCATGCCTGGTTTGACTTCCACCACTTTGTCTGAGACGTGAACAACACGAATAGTGACTTCACCAGATTCTGGGTGATTATGTCGCTTCAGAAAGTCATTAACCCGCGTTTCCAAGAAGTTGCCTAGTTTGGTCTGTGGAAGCCCTGAAGATCAAAACAAAAAAGGTTTGAAGGCCAAGGTTGATCACTAATTGGATTATCAGTGAGATGAAAACAGAAAATAGAATTACGTACTTTTGGCCGCATATTTATTCTCTTTACGGGTCTTGTTGGACTTCTTCAAACAGCCATCACACACAAAGCTACATGATGACAAAGGACATAAATCGTGGAGTTAAAACCAAAGAGCAAAGTCAGTTGACGGTTGTATTCCATTTCTTTGCAGCAAACTCACCCTGATGGCCATATAGTGTCATTGTGCAAAACACAGATCTGATGCATCTTACGACCACAATCCATACATTCCACAAATCTACAGAGTAAAGAAAAAAGAAAAAAAAATGTTAATTCAGAGAATTTTGATGAGTGAACAAAACTGGAAATAAAGTTACATGAACTTACAGCTCAGGGTCGAGCATGTCATTTTTCTTCTTTTCAAACTGATCCTTGTTGATCGATCTGCAAAAAACATGTAAATTGTAGCACTATTAAAACAAAAAAATTATTCTATAATATAAAACGGTGCATTTATGGTCTTGAAAAATCTTGATTCAAAATCAAAACCAAATTTACTGAGATTTATTGTTGTGAGTTGTTTTTTTTTTCCCCTTCACATTAACTATTGGGCCTTTTATATGGCAATAACTATGCATTTTATATGTTAAGATTCTTGACATAATTAGTTCTGGGTGCATTTACACTTGATTTTTGTATTTGGATCACTATAACCACTGGTCAGGGAGAGATTATGATCAGTTAATGGAATAAATGCTTGTGCATATTACTTATATCGGTCAGTCTGACAGAACAATTAAAAATCTACTACAAAGTCCATTTTTATCCTTTGGCACATACCAAGAGTTAAAATCGTTTACCACTGTTATCACAAGTTGCAAACACAAAAAAAATATAAACTTGTTTTTTTTTTATGCAGTTAAGACACTGATAAAAAAAAAAATTTTTAAAGTGGAAAAGAGAAGTCGCTTACGTTTGAGGTTGGGATGGGTCATCTCCCAAGGACACACTCTCACCCTGGATCTCATTGAAACACTTCTCACAGAAGTGATACCTGTCAGCAAGAAGCCCATATTTTGGTGAACTACACCACGTGCCAACACCACAGCCATTCACAGAGAGGTAACGAGGAGGTAGCCACCAATCAGAGCAGGACAATGCAGGGCAGGGCAGACAGGCCAAAGGGGAAGCGGAGGACAGGGTCGTCGCCAGAGGAGCCAGTCATGATGCAGGATTTTTGAGCAGGGGTTTTGAGAAGGGAGGGGTTTAGGTGCAGATGATTGGTCAGATGAAAGCAGGCGATAGCAGACACGACAAAGTCAAAGTACAGGGGAGAAGAAAAGGGTCAACAAAGAAAAACATTAGACAAGACAGAAATGGATGAATAAGGAGGGAGACAACAACAAAGACAAGCAGAGAGCCAAAGCAAAGCACAGATTAGCATTTACATGTATAATGAGGAAAAACCATTACAGCAAAACAGGAGCAGAATCAATTGCGAAGGGTGCCGAGACTTATGGACAACATGAGCACATTAAACATGAACAAAAAGACTGCAGCCACAAGCAAACAGGCATTTTAAAGGTGTCACTTTTAATAATGCAGACAATTTCCTCTTCACTGTATTGCTGTGTGTTATATATCTGTCTGTGTAATAATAAAATGTCTTAAAAAAAAAAAGAAATGCTGGCATTAATCAATGTGACAGCGCCAAGTTTGTACAGACTTACAAGCAATTATTCAAAATAAATTGCTGAAAATCATAAGACGACATTTAAGTGATCATACCATGAGAAATAAAACTCTTTTACATATATTTAATGTATTATGAAAACATTAAAATATAACCTACCACAATTTAATTTAAACACAAGGATGGCATAAATGGCCTTGATTTTTGTTCAAGAAACCTTACAAGTAGACTTCAGGAGGTTTAAGTACATAATTATTATCCTAATAAAGAGATTTTAATAATTAGAAGTAGCAGAAAAGGAGCACACTTTAAAATGCCAGGTCTTTTCACAAACATAGGATTTTACACGGAACTGATTGGTGGAAAAGGTGGGATAACAACACTCTTATCATCTGTGGTGCAACTGTCAGTTCACTTTATGTGGCCAGGTACAGTGGGAAAAAAGCCGTTTAACATGTTTCACATGCATATGCAATAAATAATCATAACATGGTTTATTCAGGTATACATGTATGCTTGTGTGTCTGCTGATATTAGCCTCAGTTTAAAGTTCCTTACCTGTTCTGATAACTAAAGTAAGCAGCATCTCGTGGTATAGTGCATAGCTGCTTCCCATAGCAGCACAGAGTTTGGGGAGAAAACTCGAACTGCAAGAGAGAACAGAAAAAGCATTAACCAGTGTAATTTTGGTGAAAACATGGCAAAAGTCAGTTTAAAACGTTTGTACAAATACAAATCAATTTCAGGCATCTTCTAGATCAATATTTTCTTGAATCTGTGCTATGACACAAAACTCAATGTTGTGATTAACGCTACGAACAAGAAGACTTATTTGGCTAGCACAATCCCTACACCATAACTGCATCAGGCCCAAACTCTTATTCTATCGGTCTACGAACAAAGAGGAAAGTATTGATTTACGGAACAAGCACCACTTCAAAAGGTGCAAGCACTCCTATGCTCTCCATTTTACCTTTCTTCCACAACAGTAGCCAAGGCTCTGCATGACCAAGTCGATCTCTTGCTCAAACACCTCCGCCAGCTTGGAGCAGAACTTGTAGACCCGTGACGTCTTGCGGTTGTACAGCCAGGCGTTGTTAAACATCAGCCAGATGTCATCCACGTATTGCCATGGTTCTTGGTACTGCCCCGTGTCCAGTTTCCGTTTGATAGTAGACAAGTCCATGGGAGTCTTCACAATGTCAAAATAGTCCTGCAATTTATCAAAGCGACAATGTTTAATATTAGGGATGTATATTTCATTTTGAGTAATCCACAGGTTTGAGAAACGAGCACTCGATTAATCGGGGGTGGAGTTTAAGCAAGGTTTAAGCATTTGCGTCACAGTATACAGTAAATATTTAAAAGAAATAACAGCATAAGGTAAAGCTGAAGCGCTTTTTCTACATGACGCATTGTATGTAAAATTAATCACATAGCCTAAATACATAAATATGTAAATGTTAAAATACAAATTGTATTTATCTACGCAAAATGCATGCGAGTTTGAACTACGTGCGCTTCTCCCATTACTTTAAAACAACGGCAACTGAAGCCCTGCTTAGCTTTGCAAATCGAGACTCATTTACTTTCCACCACAATAAAGGTGGTTAGCGAAGTCCACGAGTCTGTAGTTATTGCCACCTGCCCTGGCTTCTACAGACTGTCTTTTAGTGAACAAGCAAATTTTTCATATAGAGCATCAATCCTTGCGGTGACCGTTTTGCCCGATGGGACAGCTCAACGCAATTCATTAAACATTTAAAACCTTTACTAGGGAGCAAAACTGATTTTCTGCTATTAACTGCGTCATCTTCTCTGCCCTGCCTTTGACGCATTTCCGTCTGATGGTGAAATCTCTTATGCTCGTCTGACCGCTGGTAGTGGCATCTGCATCATCTGCTTTTTGTTTATGTGCAAGATGATAACGCATCAAACTCGTTGTGGAGTTGTAGACGAGTATGGCGCTGCACATATTACACTTGACTGTTTTTTGTTTTTTTCTGCAAGTTTTTCAACGTGTTGCCACACGTCGCTGCACGTTTTAAAAGCCATTTTCGCCCTGTGCTCCGGTCTTGTGAAAGTAGTAGTTTAAGTTTAAAAAACATTTTCATTTTAACACACTTTGCCACCCCCTCTGTCAATGTGATTGGCCGTGGCTAGAATACAAATAAATTGGATGTTCAATCTGAAGTTTTTAAGGTGTCAATAGTCTGCTGAATGCACAAATTGGCCTATTTTGCTACATCAGTCTGACTTATGCTGGTAAATGGGCATGACTGGTACAGTACACCTTTTTAATTTACAAAATATTAACTTTTAATGATGCAAAACTGCTTGAAATCAGTCAATTATACTTTAATAGTATGGTAATGTGAAGAAAAAAAAAATGGTACTGCATTAAAAAAGCTGTGACTAGACAGCAAACGTACTGGTATTCCCAACAGTGAAGGGTCCACAGGCTGGCGGAAGGGGAGAGACTCAGGGTCCTGACGGTAAAGAGACTCCAGTGTGGGCATCAGGGCCTGCCTCAGCTCCTCTGGTTTAAAAACTGGTGACGAAGCAAGTAAAGGATACAAGATTATAAAAAAAATTTTTATTTACA
>JAUCMU010000021.1:5796844-5809934 GCA_032275025.1 Enteromius treurensis | reverse complement strand
ACTAAATCAGTTCTCAATCTCAACATTTTAGTTATACGTTAGAAAATTAACAAGTTAACCTGTTGCATGCAAATAAATATTTGAAATGAACACTTCAGTCATTACTGATGGTGAGATTCAATTTAAGCAAGCCTAAAGCATGAAATTGCTAACACAACTGTGGTCAAGTAGTAACACGTATCTGTTCAATTGTGAGATTTATTAATTATGTTGAATGTCTATTTAATTGTAAACATTTTATGTATAGGTTTTAAACTGCAGATAAACTACAACTGGGTTCTGATCATACTTTTCTTTTTGTTAGGGGCTCCAGAAGGTGAACTGTGGGATGCTGCAGACCCTGAACCTTCCTCCTCTTCCTTAGGCTCAGTCTTTATCTCTGGCTTTTTGACCTCCCCAGCTGCAGCTGAAGAAGTCTCCATTGGCACACCATCACTCGGCTCCTCTTTCTTTATTTGATAAATCTTAAAGAAAGCAATCAATCCACATGGAATAATTTTTAAAGAAAGACGGGGAGAATTAATATTCTTCAGACTTTAATTCTTGTTTAATGAAAATAAAACATCCATTTCCTACCTTAGGCTTTTCCTCAGCTTTAATGTCTTCTTGTTTTCCAGTTTTTCCTCCTGCCATGCCTTCTTCATCCTCATCCTCCTCCTCTACTTTCTGCTTGACCCCCACCTTAGACTCAAGGGTGGTTGTGGAGTCTGAAGGACCCTGCTGAAATGATGTGTCCACACTGCTGACGGAGGCAGGGGTAGCAGCCTGGCCGTCCACTGGTAGAGAACCCTTATGAGACAACTAAAAAAACCCAAACAAAAAAAAGTTAAGACGGACTGATATTTATAAAGTCGAATGCATTTAGGAGCATTTTTGTGCGCATGGACATCATTCGTGGGGGCATTTTAGAAATTGTTGAACAGGCAAGATGTAATTAAAAGAGGCCCCAGGATTTTTCTTGCATAGCAAACAGCAGTACTCACTGGAGTGCGGGGATGCTGGCTGCCATTTGGCGTTGAGAGGCCACTATGTGTGACAGCAGGAGGAGTTCCTGCTAATGGCTGCTGCTGATGCTGCATGGAATTGTCAGAACTGGCGGACGGAGGCAACTGCTGCTGACTGCCACTCGTTGCTAACTGGGGTAGGCTGGGTGTGTGAGGCTGGGGTGTCTGGGAGCCCGGTGTGGGTGTGGGTGTGCGGCTATGAGCTGGGGAAGGAGAATTCTGGTGGACGGGTGTGCAGTGGGGGAGGTTGATGGACTGTGTTGGGGTGGACGATGGAGGGACTCCACTCACTGAAGACCCACTGCCTGCCCCTCCAGCAGACCCAGGCTGGGCTAAAGGACTGCCGATTGGTAAAGATGATAAAGTAGGCATTTGCCCCTGCTGATATAAAAAAGCAGCAAACACTAAGAATGCATGCACGACGCAGTTTTGTGCAAATAAAGCATTGCAGCTCTGGAATATTACATGAGAAAAACTACGACAACATGTCTGTGATATGGGAACTCATAATTGGACTGTACATTAATAATGCAATACAATTACAAAAACATCTATGCTTTCTTACTTGAGTGACAGAGCTGTCATTTCCTGGGTGTGCCATGTCAACAGATCCAGCACCATGAACAGGACTTGGAACTTGAAACTGTCCAGTTTGCATGTATTGATTTTGCATCTGTGTAACATTTGGCTGTGCCATCCTCATACTGCCTATGTTACCCTGAAACAGCCAAACCATTTAGCATTTAGAAGGAATTTGTTGTACATAAACGTAAAATAAACTTCAACTACAAAAAGTATCACTTCCAATCACAGTAATGACCTGGTTATGAGGTGTGCTGAGTGGAAGAGGTGGTGTAGATCTCTGGCCCACGGGCTGCATTCCCATATGGTTCCCAAAGGGATTCATGCCTGCAATGCACCAAGAAAAAGAGAGAATAAATATATACATATGTACAGTTAATTTTGGTAAATATAAAAAATATATATATATATTTTAATATATTTCAAATAGCAATCCGTTCTGGTAATGGAAAAGCAGACGTCTCAGAAGCCAAAACGCCAGTCTTCAGTCTTTATATTTTTGTGGAAACCAATTCGATTTTTAGATTTAAGCTTGATAATAGATGCCATACTGCTGAAATCGGTGTCCATTTTATATATGGATTTGATTCATTTGTTACTGCGCTTGAATTTAAAATAAACTGCAATTTTTAAAAAGGAATGCATTTATGAGCATTTTTCTGTGTATGGACATTTTAGAAATCATTCATAGGAACATTACAGACCTTGTTGAATGTTTACATTTGGGATTATTCCAGCCAAGATTTTATAACAGAGTTGTTGCAAACCAAAAGTATTTCTTAAAAGAACAGAAAATACTGATACCAAACTTCAGTAGTTTATACACACATAAATGGAAATATTTGAGATGAGAGACAGGGAGAGAGAAAGAGGTAAACAAACCAGCAGCATTCTGCATCCTGTTCATCATCTGGTTTGGACCAGTAGGCCGCAACACTGAAGGATCCGAGAGAGGGCCATCTACAAGTAGAGGGGCAAAAAAAGAAAATAAAAATACCTTATAAAAAATGGCTTAACAAAAGCAGTTCTGTTCTATTGGCAGAGTTCGAGTAGAACACATTTAAAGTCTTAACCCTTTTTTAAGAGCCAGTAGGCCTTTAATTACAATTTACCTGTAAGCTGATTGCAAGGAGACAACTTTGGCGAATGAGTACTTACTAGAAGGCATTCCTGCAGGTTGCCCTGTTTGACCAATCCCAGTTGGGCCTTGCTGCAGGCCACTGGGGGGCATACCAGGCTGGTTAGGCATCATTCCCTGCTTCTGTAACCTCGTCCTTCGCTTCTCTTCCAGTTCCTTCTGGATCTTATAAATCTTCTCTGCCAGCAGGTGATAATACTCCGCCTGAAAGTGTGATGTACAAATAGTGACATAAATCAGCAATTACAATAATAAACAAAACTCACTAACAGCCAACAAGACAATACACTCACCCTGCTGTTAGCAGACTCATACATATCCCCCTCGACTTTACGCGCATAGGCCACTAGATTCTCCATCCGCCGGTCCTTCAGTGCAGCTGGGTCTGGAGTGGGAAAAATGGCCTGGACTCTGAAGAAATAAAACAGCATCAAGGTGCATGATTTGTTTTTATTGCCATACCAGCGTCTCTATTTTCATGACAAGATCAATGTATTTTAAAAGACATAAATAATAATAACACTGTAGCACTGAAACAACAACAACTGACAACCAACTCACATGAATATAAAAAACATTTTATAAGATTTTTAATTTCAGTATTCAAAGATTTGAACTTAAGATTCATATTTTTCTGCTACAAAATGCAACTAATTAAAAACAAATTATAATGCAACTTCTTCAGGCACAATTTTCACGTATTTTACAGCTTACAGTTTGTGCACCAGGTGGTTGCGTAGATCCTGGGTGATGTCCTCATGCCAGTTCTTCCTCATGCCACCACTAGAAGCTGGGTTGGCCACAGGCATTGACCCCACAGCATTGTCATTCATCAGACTGGGGAAAGGGGAGAAAACAAATGAGGACCAATCTATGTTTATTTATGAACTTATCAAAACTGACAGACACCTGTTACTGCGGATTACTGATAGATTTTAAAACTATCTGAATGCAGAGAAAGTGAATAGGTCATTTTACCTCTGCGAGTTCATGTTTAGATGCAACATTGTATCCTGGAGAAGGCTAGCTTGCTGATTCGGAGACTGACCGCCCACAGCTCCGTTTACTCCCATGGCATTTGCTCCTGTAACAAGCAAGGTCATGAGTAGAGGTACCACTGCAAAACTTCATTTCCAAGTCTAATGAAGATAATGAGGAGTCAGTAAGATGTTTTTGAAAGAAATATCTTGTCCTCATGAAAATTGTGTTTATTTGATCAAAAATATAATTAAAAAAAAAATTATACAGTAAAATATTACAACTTAAAACAAACTTCTATTTTAAATGTATTTCTGAGATGGCAAATTAATATTTCTGTGGAAGCTAAATATTTAAATAAGTAAATATGCTTTTAACTGAATTAAGGTATTTATTTCTTTAAAATAAAAAAAATTATAAAATAAACACCTTACTGATCTCAAACTTCTAATTGGCAGTGCACAAGTACAAAAAAAATACAGGAAAATATTGTTCAAATACATTTTGAAGCCTCTGTTTGTCATTACCCATTGTGTTCATTGCCCGTTGTGTTTGTTGGACAGGCTGAGGGGTAGCCTGATTTCCCTGGTATGTAAGGCCCAGCGCTGCGTAAGCCCTCTCGATAGAGCTGGGGTCTATCTGCCCTGGAGTATTGAGATGGGGGGTACTAGGTGGACCACCAGTTACATTACTCAAAGAAGAACCTAACCCCACACCCCCAGCGCCTAGGAGTGCTAAAATCATTTGGGGAAAAAAAAAAAATAAAAAAGAAATCAAAATAAATGATTGAGAATAGGAATGCAGTTGTTAAAATATCCAGTTTCACAACACTAAAGACAATACAAAGACTAACGGAAAAAACATTTCAAGGTTAAAAAAGGAACTGGAGATGTATGAAACATTAAGTTTTGTATTAATACAAACACTCACTCTGTTGATTCCTCTTGTCCCCTGCATTTTTCAGTGGTAGACATACAGGACAGTCATGCCGCGTACAGTTCTTCCAGTGAGAGATAATCTGTCTGGATGAGGCACAGTGCGCCACTAGAAAGCAATAACACCACAACCCTAATATTAGTAATAGTGCCATGTTGAGTAAATAGGCAGAACAACAAAACCAAAAAGTGCCACATTGTTTCAGTTCTGTACATTTTAATGAACTCACCTTGGCAAGATTTGCCAGCCTGGCAGTGTGTCATGTGGTTGAGAACGTTCTTCATGGTGCGACAGTGGGGCAGATTACACTGCCGTACTTCCCCATTGGCCTGCTCCCTCCGCTGGCACTTGTGGGCATGGAGCAAAAGCACCAGCTGCTGCTGTATGAGTTTGCGCTTTTCTGGGTCGGCCGCTGGAGGAACTCCTCCCACCGCTGTAGCAGACACAGCTGATGGAGCCGACCCGGGCCCGAGGGTTCCTTGGGCATTAGGTACCATGCCGCCCACTCCTGCACCACCAGCAACACCCACTGGGGAAGGCTGGGAAGCCTGCTTTGGAAATAAACAAATAAATAAAAATCACAAAAGAACAGATATTAAGATATTTTGTTGATTTGTTTTAAATGAGTCTGTATGACTGATTACAAACCATGCCAGGTAAGCCCTGCACAGGCTTCTTGTCGAGGTTAAACTGGGCTGGACTGTTGGGGAGACCTGGTTTATTCTGGAGCTGAGGGGCCAGCCCTGCAACACCCAGACCCTGACTGGCAGGCTGACCATACGGGCCTCCATAGGGGCCTGAACCTGCGTTCATCCCCATCTGCAACAAACAGAGAGATGAGAATGCTTTGGGGGAAAAAGGGGGTTATAATAAGGGCTTATTAGTTCCACAATGCAGACAAAGCCTTGAAATTCATAAAAAGGGAATTTACTGTACATCAATGTCAACATTTTGATGAATACCTCAAGGGGATGTTTAGTCTACACACTGAAGCATGTGTGATGCTAGGGATGTTTTCAGCATCTGCATTAATCTTAAACTCAAGAGCTGCCCTGCAAATTTGAATGTCTTCACTAAAAGACATATGACAAATATATTACAGTATTATATCATTACATATCACAATTTTCTTCTATGATTTCATCCTTTAATTTAACCTCTTAACTGACACTGCCTAAGTTTACTTTTTACATTATTATTTTATTTCTTTATATAACAGATATGATAGTGTTTCTTCTCTACTGTAATGTATACCAGGGTAAAACAAGCAGGGGAAAACAAATGTAGGAAGCTTAATTTTGTCCAGCTGGAATTGATTAAATTGTTGTCATTTACTAATTGCTGTGCGCTCATGAGAGTAAAAGGTCGCTGGAAGAAAAAGGATTATTGCCCCAAAAACTTGTTGTCATTTAGCTATAATTTATGATCTTAAATGCATTGGTTCAATATTGAAACTTAACACAAAATCTGACATTTATTGATACTGATATATCATGCATCTCTAATTAGGAATATACTGAATAATTCCAAAACGGCCAACATAAAAGCAATTCTATAAAGGCGCCTCAGAACAAGATTGATAATGCTCTCATTACCTTGTTCATTGCTCCAGGCTGCTGTGTCCTCAGTCCACCCTGACCTCCTACTGTCTGCTGCTGCTGAAGAGCCTCAGCTAAAAGGTTACTGCCGCTGCCCATGCTCGGGTTGTGATGTCCTATTCTGGGCGATCCGTTCAACATCTGGGCTCCCAGCATGTTTTGCTGCTGAGATGCAGGTCCTCCTGGCTGCTGCTGGCCGTTGCCTTTCTGTGGTCCGAGCATTTTCCTGTTCATGTTGCCCACCATCCCTGCCATCTGCTGTTGCATAATCGTGGCCTGTTGTGGGGAAAGATGCTGCTGCCCTTGCGGGCCCATGCCCTGAGTACCTGGAGAAGCCTTCATATTCCCAAATAGCCCCATTGAGGCTCCCATCGCACCCTGCTGCTGTGCTGCAGATGGAGATCCATGCCGGAGGAGTTCTGAGAGCTGCTTGTGTTTAGCCGCCGCATCCTGGCCACTGGACACAGCTCCTCCAATGGCCCCACCCACACTACCCAAATTGCCATGCAACTGGCCAAGGTCCCCTCCATTTGCTAGATTCAGCTCGGAGGAACTGATCAGCTCGTCCGGAAGGTCATGCTCCAGGTCAAAAAGCGAACCAAAATCTACAGCAGGAAATGAGAATTTACAAAGCAAAATGAATAAAAAAACAAAAAAAAACAAATACCATATCACTGTGCCAAAAATGCATTGCAAAAACATAAAGTCTCAAGACATGACATATTTTTCCATTTCACTGACCTATGCCTCGCGTTTCACACAAAACACAAATGGATTATGTTAATAGCACCTAAATTAGTTTCCAATTTAAATTTAATCAATGCTTTATTAAAAAAATTACAGGAAAGACATGTTCACACCATTGATGGATGATCAAAATATAATTTTAATAATCATTCTAATCCACAAAATAGCTCTAACAATAATGACAGGGGGGAAAAAGGGGAAAATATTATGAAGAATATAGCTGAAAAAAATAATATAATGAAGCTAAATGGCCTCCAGAAATTCTTCCATCAGAAGAAGAGACCTTGGTATGCGTGACCACTTTCTATCCACATATTATGAAAACACAGTTTGTGATTTATTCATTTGTACTTTAGAAGTGTTTCCTAAAACTGAGTGTAATGAAATGGGCATGTCCTGTCACCGCCAAGTAAAGCTGTCATTCGATCCAAAATGATGTGCCAAACACTTCCACCGCCACTTCGCTGGATAACTGACAGACGTGTTCATTAACGACCGACTATCTGAAATGGCTGACTGTGGTTTGACAGGAAGTCAAACACAGATGAGTGTATGTTGTTGAATTAGGACGTAAAGTTTTTAGGTAGTCACTAACTAGCGTCTGGAATAAATGTTATTTGCTGGTGACACTTGCTCATTAAAAACAGCACTATGCTTAAAGGAAAATTTAATTATTGCAATTATCTACACTACCATTTGCATCTATTCAAAGTTTGTAAAACGTTGAAACCTTGTAGCCTAATTCCTAACATATGTGTACATTGTATAGCACCTTCCCATCTAACAAATCAGCTTTTGGTAAAACAGGTGAAAGTAGTAAAATTGCTCCAGAAATTGTGCTGGTCTTACAAATGAAGTAAAGCAGCTGTGATGGGGGCCACACGTTCACTTCACAGACAAAACACTTGGATGCTGAGCATGTCGGTATTAAAAACGCAAGACTCCGATGCATTTATATTTAAGCAACGCAATAAACTCCGTTAAGTATCAGAACCGGATCAAACCCGAATTAGAACAAAAGGTTAAAAACATTACAGACATCAACAAAGAAACGTACTTCGCTATTGAAGATATGCTCAAGTATAATAACTTGAATCTTTAACGTTTAATAAGAAACAACGGGACACTTATGCGGTAATAATTCGTATCGCTAAGCATTAAATGTGTTTTATGGTTTGTTTTTAGGAGACGGGCTCGTCAGTTGTGTTATGGCTGAACAATGGAAATCAAGATCCGAAAAAAATGACCGTCGCACTAAAAGGCTATTTGAGCCAGCAAGCTAACTCACTCAAACACAACACAGTGCCCTGCTATCCTCGGATCCCATAAAAAATGAGTAAGCCTCTTCCATTCAAGCTCCATAAACAATCTAATGACTTCATCTAAACCAGTGAAAAATCCTCCGGACCTCAAAATAATGAGGAATTAGTTGATATGCATCTTGCTAACAATGGCAGAGAGTTGTGCGGGCCTTCAGAATCAGTCTGTTATTAGCTGACCAGCTAGCTTACCAATATTAATCAGATATATTAACATTAAAAAGAACTGGAAAATATGTTGAGTAAACGCAAAGAAATTGCAGCTAACGCTTGTGCTCGCTGCACACGGGCAGTCTGTAAAAACAACTGTGTTCCAATGCACTCAGAAAGTTTTGAAGTTGATTGACTCACAGTTTAGCAGGCTAATTTATTATGTTAATCGATGTCGACTACTGCTATATTAAAGAGTACCGTTGAAATGTGAAGACTAGGCTTTCAGGGGATACTTGTAGAAGTTTAATTTTTATTAATAATTTATCCGTACATTATATTTATTATCTGAAGAGGTGATCCAAACTCTTTGCAAGTGGGAACCAAACCGAAACTGGCGTTTCACATAACAAAAAATAAATTCCACTACTGTTATTGCCACTGTATATCTGATATATTTTTCACTGCACCAGTTAGTTTTGCATTTACACCAGCTGACACCAAGCACAGACCCTCGCCGACGGAAAGCAGCGTGCAGCCGCTGAGAGTGAATCCCAACATCGACAGACAAGCGCTAATGCTAACCTAGCTGGAATGACAAGCTAAAAGCTATCTCGTGCGGATACGTCGTTAGCTTCCCAAACTAGCCCGAGCTTGCTAGCCTGACAACAAAACTAAGAATAAGCCATTCCTCGCTTAAATACTTCAGCCTGCATAGGTGCATAGGAACCAGTAACTTAACTAAAATGTCCCAGTATCGTAAAAGTTAAACGTAATGTATATTTACCGTTTCCATCGCTGGCTGAGGCAGATAGCGCCGGGGAGGACAATTTAGGCCTCTTGGCTGAAGGCGGGCCAGACTCCAGAACGTTCTCGGCCATATTTTTTGACGAATTAAAATATATATCCTTAGAGATAGGCGCCTAAGCCTATTCGTAATCCTCGATTTTAAAAATATCGCCTTTAAAAATATGACATTTCCCCCTCCTTTTTAGGGACGAAGGGGGGGAAAGTCCCGTGTACAAAATACTCCTCTTTCCTGGGTTCGCCTCTCGATTTCAGCTTCGGCGTATCAACCCCCCTCCCCAGCTAGATTTCTGTTCTTTATACAATTCTGCAAGCGGAGGAGGAGGTAGGGGGAGTCGGCTCGGAAAGAAAGGATAAAAAAGACGCTCGCATCGGCTCGACAGCTCGTCCAGTCCCGTCAAGAGTTAGAGAATTGAGCGAAGATGTGTTCGAAATAATTTCGCTCGTCTGCCATATCTGTTCGCAACAAGGTGTGTTTTGTACACTGTGTCCTACGGTCATGTTAGTACAAAATAATATCAAAATAGTATACAAAGTTCAAATTGAGCCAAAATATTAGTATTTTCTTTACTAATAAGGTAATACCAGTTTTCAAAAAATATCTTATTTGCAGTTTGTAATGTAGCTGTCATTGATTGTAAACAGTGTGCAAAGTTGTTAATCAAAAAAAGTGCAGATAAATAAACCGCTCACTCGTTGACTCATCCCTTAGTGTGTGGCAGTTGAGTGGACTCAATATAATAAAGCATTCATTTGTAAAATAGTATTATTTTGCTTTATGTATTGCAATTTTCACTGTCACATTTATTGTGTTATTTGATATTAAAAAGAAAAAGTCTTAAAAATTCCTCTTATTTCTTTCGATTGACAAAACTGTGCAAATCACAATACTTTAAATCAACTTAATACTGATAGTACGATTACCTCTTTACAGACTCTTTACAGTCAGATATACACTTCAAATTACTCAGAACATTTAACATCCTCTTTTTATTCCTTTTTAAAAGATTCTAAGAATATTTATTATTTATAAATATTTGATAATATATAATTTATGAATATGTTTAACTATTAAAGAAACGATAGACTCCTTTAACCGTCGGTAAAAAATAATAAATCACCTGGTACAGATGGGTTGTAACACAATTGTAAGTCTTTCGCCCAGCAGATGGCGCCCTTTTTACGGCATGTATTTAAAAAAAAATTCTAATGGTCAGCTCAAGTAGGCTTTTATTGTCATTCCAACCATATACAGTTTAGTACACAGTGAAACGAAACAGCGTTCCTGCAGGACCAAGGTGCTACATACATGCATGGGCTCATACAACATAATTTAACAACACAACAAAAAAGAAAAATTAACAAGACAATATTTTTAAGTCAACCTAAAAACTATCTATTTCTATACAAAAAGCGACAATAATAGACAAAGTGCACATGCAAGTGTGTAAATACTGCAAATACTGGAAAGAGCAGTTCAGGTAGTAGGTATGAACATGTGTGTGTGTGTGTGTTTATCAGTCCAGTCTATTTGTGTTTTACATAGACTGGATGTGAGGGCCCGAATGCTTCGGAACCTTTTTCCAGATGGCAGGAGGGTGAAGAGTGAGTGTGAGGGGTGTGTCCAGTTAGCCACAATGCTGGTGGCTTTGTGAATGCAGTGCGTGGTGTAAATGTCTTCGATAGAGGGAAGAGAGACCCCGATGATCTTCTCAGCTATCCGCTGTAGGGTTTTGAGGAAAGGAAAGGACATGACATGTGGCCAGGTATCGTTTCCCATACTAGGAATTTGTGCTCATCACATCCAAGTGCACACACACACAGCAGTGAGAAGTGAACAACCACACACACGGGAGCAGTGGGGGGAACGGTGCCTTGCTCAAGGGTCTCACCTCAGTTGTGGTATTGAAGGTGGAGAAAGTGCTGGTTAATCACTAACCCCAAACCTGGGACTTGAATCTACACCCTTTGGGTTGCAAGTCCAACTCCCTATCCATTAGGCCATGACTGCAGTGTGATATATCACAAATGCCAAACCCGACAGTGATGCAGCTGATCGGGATGCTCTCAATAGTTCCTCTAAAGAAGGTGGTGGGGATTGGTGGTGGAAGCTGTGCCTTCCTCAGCCTTCTCAGGAAGAAAAGACAATGTTGGGCTTCCTAGTGCAGAGAACTGGTGTTGAGGGACCAGGTGAGGTTCTCCTCCAGGTTGACTCCCTGGAATTTAGTGCTCTTCACGATCTCCACAGAAGAGCCGCCAATGCTGAGCGGAGAGTGATCGCTCCGTGTCCTCCTGAAGTCAATAACCATCTCTTTAGTCTTATCGACGTTCAGAGACAAGTTGTTGTCTTTGCACCAATCCGTTAACCTCTGCACTGCTCCACCACGGTCGTGTCATCAGCAAACTTGATGATATGATTGGACATGTGTGTTGCTACACAATCATGAGTCAGCAGCGTGAACCGCAGGGGACTGAGCACACAGCCCTGGGGGGCCCCAGTGCTCAGTGTGGTGGTGCTGGAGGTTTAGTTCCCGATCCGCACTACCTGAGGTCTTTCGGTCAGAAAGTCCAGGATCCAGGTACAGAGGGAGGCGTTTAGGCTCAATAGGCTCAGCTTCCCGATCAGGTGCTGGTGGAGGATTGTGTTGAATGCTGAACTGAAATATATGTACAGCATTCTGACATGGGTGTCTTTCTTATCAAGGTGTGCCAGGTGGAGTGTGGTGGAGATGGCGTCATCCGTCGAACAGTTGGAACGATACGCAAACTGCAGTGGGTCTGGTGTGACAAGCCGCTCGAAGCACTTCATGATGATGGGTGTGAGTGCTACAGTGTGGTAGTCATTGAGACAGGACACTCTAAGACTTCTTCGGCACAGGGGCGATGGTGGTAGACTTGAAGCGTGTAGGAACGACAGCGCTGCTCAGAGAGATGTTAAAAATGTCAGTGAGAACATCTCCCAGCTGTTCTGCACATTCTCTGAGCACTCTGCCTGAGATGTTGTCTGGTCCAGCAGCTTTACATGGGTTGACTCTGCATAGAGTTTTCCTCACATCAGCCGTTGTGAGACACAGCACCTGGTCGTTCGGAGAAGGGGTGGTCTTCCTCGTCGTCACGTCGTTCTGCATGTCAAACCGTACAAAGTTGCTGTTCAGCACATCTGAAAGGGAGCCGTCACTGTCACAGGCAGGTGATATTGTCAGGTGATGTAGTTGGTGATGGCTTGTATGCCCTGCCACATGCGCCATGTGTTACTGCTATCCCTGAAGTGGTTGTGGATTCTCTGGGCACGTGCGTGCTTTGTCACACCGATGGCCCATGACAGTTAGGCCCTTGCTGTTCGTATTTATTTTTATTGGGTGCGCATGCAGCTCTTAGCAGATCACATTAAGCAAAGTAGTCTTTAAAAAATACTTTATATAGGCATTGTATTACCAAAAAGGACTCTACACGCTGTAGTGATAATTGCATCCCAATTGTAGAAAAAACTTACTTACTAAAGCTGAAGGTCTATCTAGGTATCAGTTATGCGCGGGTTGACCCGAAATGAGCGGGTGCCCGTGGGCATCCGCGGTTCCCCGCGGTTACAAGTCATCCAAAAATATTTTTAATGATATTCGGATCATGGTCGGTCGGGTCGTTTGAAATAAAGATGTCAATTGAACCTTTGTAATTTATGTAGTACTAGACACAGTTTTCTATGAAATACATAGGCCTACACTTTATTTGCTAAATTACTGGTGCGAAGATGACACAGCTCAGTCTGCATGTAGAGATGGAGGCGGCAAGAGAAAAGGTGAAGACTGGGGAGTGGAAGCTCCGCAAATATAC
>JAUCMU010000021.1:5768328-5787367 GCA_032275025.1 Enteromius treurensis | reverse complement strand
CATATATTTAACTCAGGTGCTGTCCATTTCTTCTGATCATCCTTGAGATGGTTCTACACCTTCATTTGAGTCCAGCTCTGTTTGATTATACTTGATTTAGAAAGCCACACACCTGTCTGTATAAGACCTTACAGCTCACAATGCATGTAAGAGCAAATGAGAATCATGAGGTCAAGGAACTGCCTGAAGAGCTCAGAGACAGACTTGTAGCAAGGCACAGATCTGGCCAAGGTTACAAAAAAAAAAAATTGCTGCACTTAAGGTTCCTAAGAGCACAGGGGCCTCCATAATCCTTTAATAGAAGACGTTTGGGAAGACCAGAACCCTTCCTAGAGCTGGTCGTCCGGCCAAACTGAGCTATTGGGGGAAAAGAGCCTTGGCGAGAAAGGTAAAGAATAACCCAAAGATCACTGTGGCTGAGCTCCAGAGATGCAGTCAGAAAATGGGAGAAAGTTGTGGAAAGTCAATCATGCATCATGCTGTGGGGGTGTTTTTCAGCTGCAGGGACAGGACGACTGGTTGCAATTGGGGGAAAGATAAATGCGGCCAAGTACAGGGATATCCTGGACGAAAAACTTCTCCGGAGTGCTCAGGACCTCAGACTGGGCTGAAGGTTTACCTTCCATCAAGACAATGACCCTAAGCACACAGCTAAAATAATGAAGGAGTGGTTTCACAACTCTGTTACTTTTCCTGAATGGCCCAGCCAGAGCCCTGAATTTAACCCAATTGAGCATCTCTGGAGAGACCTAAATATGGCTGTCCTCCAAAGTTTACCATCCAACCAGACAGAACTGGAGAGGATCCCCAAATCCAGGTGTGAAAAACCTGTTGCATCTTTCCTGAAAAGACTCATGGCTGGACCATGTGATATTTCAGTTTTTCTTTTTTAATAAATCTGCAAAAATGTCAACAATTTTGTGTTTTTCTGTCAATATGGGGAGCTGTGTGTATATTGAGGGTAAAAAATGAACTTAAATGATTTTAGTAAATGGCTGCAATATAACAAAGAGTGAAAAATGTAAGGGGGTCTGAATACTTTCTGTACCCACTGTATCTGCATCAGTTACAGTGATGTAAATACAGCACAATTACACCAGCTTCCTTTTCTTTGTGGTATTTTTTTGCACTTTATAAGGTTTGGCACTTTTGCTTGGTTTGCCTTTGGCTTTGACTATCTTGATGACTTTTGGAGGACTGATTAGAGCAGATTCGGTCTTTGTGGCCTTGGTTGGTTTTACTTGCTGAACAGTAGGAGGCTTTGCCCCTGGGCAACTCTTAAAAACATGAACGTCTTTGACCCTTTGACCTCTGAGTTCTGGTGGGTGGCCACAGGTGGCCCTGACCTTCAGATTCACCTGATCGATCCACCTAGTGGCAGAAGAAACACAAGAAATACATGGGTCAAAACGAGTAAATATCAGCAATGCAATGTAATGGAGGTCAGTTCAAGCCACTCTATGATGAACAGTGTTGGGCAAGTTACTCTGAAAATTACTCCTTTAAAAGTAATCATGTCACTGTTCTGATTACTTTAATTTAAAACTAATTAGTTACTAGTTATATTACTTTGTTCTCTGTGAAATTTATGAAAATCCAGCACACATCCTCCCTATAAATATTTGTTACTAAAGCATGAACATTCACAAAACGCTGTTATTTTTAACTAAAGCAAGCGGCTGCTGCGTGCACAGTTTGACAAAGTACACACTTAAAACCAAACAGTAAAAGTGCATTTTAAATACCTGTATGATGAACTAAAGACAGGAAAAAAAGAAGTGTGGAATGTTGGACACTTCTTGCACTCAACTGTTGCAGCTTTAATTTCATAGCACAGGGCCAGTGGCTGTCAGACTCTGATGTTGAATGAACTTTATTTTACCTTTATTTTATTTATACACTGCTTGGTTGAGTGCATAAGTACATAGTGTATATATGTATAATGTATTATTGGGGATGCAGCAAGTATAGTACAACAAATTTCATCTTAAAAGATTGAGGAAATTTTGATTCTTTCTGACATAGAAAATACTAGGAGCAGGAGGAGATGGGCGAGTGCAGGTAGACGCATTGGTGTGTGTGTGTGTGCGTGTAATTTTTTTATATTTAAAAAATATTGCTGCTTTATTGTTTTGAAATGAACAGAAATTTCAAAAGAACTAAATTTATTTGAAATCAAAATCTTCTGGATTGTAATTAATGTCATTTTTGATCAATTTAATGCACCATTGCTTACTCTCTACAGTTAATTCCATCCTATTAGTTATGAAAAATATGTCTACAGCCTTTAGTATCGTTAGTTCATGGTTCCTAATTATGTCAACTTCTGTTGACGAATCATGCTGTAATGAATCATATTGTAAAGTGCTACCAGTTTTACTAAACCCCCACTTTTGGACGGTGGTGATCATTTTAAGCAGAAAACTCACTTGCGAAGAGGCAACAATGGACAATCGCAGACCAGTGGATTCTCTGCCAAGTTTATGACTTCGAGTCCTGTGAGTGCCCCCAAGTCCGGCAGCTCCTCAAGTTGGTTTCCTTCAAGAAACAGACTCCTCAGGCCAGACCCCAGTCCTGCTAGTGAATCTTTAGAGACCTTTGAAATAGAAGAGAAATTTAACCTAGTTTGGCATTATTCTTGCAGCATTAGAAAAGGTTTTGTCCTTACCTTTTCTAAAAGCATATGATCAAGGTAAAGATGTTTAAGTGTGGTAGCAACTGGTTGAAAAACTCCTGTTCCTATCCATCGAATGGGGTTACGGGACAGATTAAGCTCTGCAAGGTTGCTGGCTTTAGAAAGGGCCTCACTTGGAACTTCCTTCAGTTTATTGCTGCCTAGATGAAGAGTATCCAAGTCAGGTGCAGGATCAAAGGCCTTGGAAGCAACCGCTGTGATGGCATTGGAAGTGAGATAGAGGCCCCTCAGTTTCTCAGCACCTGTCAGGATCCCTGCTTCTAGTTTAGCGATAGCATTATTCTCTATGTGCAGGGCTAGCAGATTAGGCAACAACCTAAATGCTCCTTTAGGGAACTGGGTGAAACGATTCTTCTCCAGATGGAGGTAAGTGAGATGGGGCAACCCCTTGAATGCCTCGGGACTCAATGAGGTGAGGTCATTTTCTGAGAGGTAGAGGTAGACCAGACTCTTCATACCATTGAAAGCCCCATCTTCTACCTCATGGATCTTGCAGCGCTGCAAGTGAAGAGAAACCACTTCTCCAGTGCCTGGGAAACTCTTTGAAGGGACGTAGTGGAAATGGTTGCCCCGCAGATCCAACAAGCGTGTGTCCGGTGAAAAACCACGGGGGATCTTGGTGAGGCCTTTGTTTTCACAAGATGAGTGGTGGTTCTCAGCCTGCAAAAGATAAGTGTTTTTTAGTATTACAGTTAGTTTTTGTTATTTTTTGCATTATAATTTGTATTATTTTGGTTTTACCTTTCTGTCATTTTTATAAGTTTCAAGGTTTAAAAAGAAATTATTGATTCATTCAGTGTGGAAAAAGAACTTGACTGGTCCGCAGTCAACATGTACAAATATAAAAATGGGTATTTGTTTTATTTATCTGTACTTTTGACTTTTTCATTTCATTTTTATGTTAATTTAATGTAATTTAATTCAGTAATGTAAAGATGTTACTGTTATTTAATTTTGTACAGTTTAGTTTGAATTAGTTGTTGCTAGATTTCACTGTATACTGTTTTCAGTTGAGAAATACAGATTTCAGCATTATTAGTGATCTGTGTGTGCATTTTCCTTTATAACAAGCAAGTTGAGTCAAACCACTTATATATCGTATCGTAATCGCAAATCGCAATTTTGACCTTAATAATCGCAATGTGACATTTTTCCCAAATCGTGCAGCCCTAATGGAAACATAATTTGTGTGTATACATGTATTTCCATCTCTGTTGCAACATTTTTGGAAGTGTGTAAAATGACTGTACCCATATGTACAAGTCACTGGTGTTTGGTGATGAGTTAGTGGCTCAGGGTCTGCATTTAAAGTCACACCAGAGTTGTCCAGCTGGCATTGTAACTTTGCTATCTGTGGACAAGTCAAGTTCTTCCACATTAATCAATAATTTCTTTTTAAATCCTGCCTTATAACATTGTCATGTTAGAATAGAAAAGGGTCCAAACTGTTACTGTAAAATTATAGCAATTTTTGTGGGTAAAAACACACAATTCCCTAGAATATGCATAAATATTTATGCATAAATATTACTGTTTGCACTCATGAAAATTACTAAAGTAGACAGATCAGTTCATCGAAAGGTGTGGAGGCGACCCAATACTTTTGGCAATATAATGTGTGTACACACATTGTGTTAATGTTTATAATAATAAAGTAATATATAGAATATATAAATAAATAAATATAAGTATATATATATAAATATAAGTATATATATATATATATATATATATACACACACACATATATACACACTGTGTTAATGTTTATAAAATTTGATGTACTATTTTCAAAAATGTCCTGTGGTGAAAACATGAAGTAGAAAGTAATAACATTGAGTCATTATTAATCATTATTTAATAAAAAAAATAAATATATATATATATTCCATGGTTGAACGTTTATTTATTTAGTTTATTTAGTTAGTCAGTTAGTTGTTTAGTTTGTGTAGTTAATTTGCTTTTAGAGGAGCAGCACTACATGAAATGTCTTATGAGAATGGTCAAATTATTTGATTTGATAGCAATAAATATTAAATATATATTTTTTTTATTAAATAAACATGCTCCTCATTTATGATGCTTTGTAGTCAAGTCATTGTAAAACAAATTAAGTTGAAAAATGACCTATGCAAAGACTCTTCAGTCACTCTAGTTTTGCATCAACCCCAGTAAGTGTTCACTCACCTCACACTGACAGTTGGCTGGGCATTTGACTTTATCTGGAGGTGGGGTTGTGGGGAGTGTGGGCAGTCTCCTCAGCTCCTCCAGCTCGGCCTTCAGCATGGCCTCCTGGCTCTGACAGCGCAAATCAGCGGGCTGTACTGCCTCCAGATTCTCACCGGACAGATGTGCAGGACCTCCACACGTACCACCCAAGCGGACACGCTCCTGCATCGCCCACTCACGCAGAGGCCGCATGTAGCAGCTGCAGTAGATGGGGTTGCCTGCCAGATTGAGGCGAGTCAGTTTGGGAGAGCCAGGGGCCATTGGCTGCAGGACTCGCAGCTGGTTATGGCTTAGGTCCAGATGAGCGAGACGAGGAGAAAGCAGGATAGCTGCATTTGAAAAATCCTGCAGGGAGTTATGATCCAGGAAGAGATGAGTGAGTTTGGGCATAGATACAGACTCCTCTCCAAGGTAGGTCATGGGGTTGTAGCTTAGCTCTAAGCGAATTACTTCTGGAAGTCTGGAGAGAAAAGGATGAGTGAAAAGAAGAGTAAGAAATAATGCCATGCTTTTAAAGTACATTTAAAAATATTTAATTTATTATTCTGTTATTAGAAAAACATATTTTAGCATTTAATTTATTACAAATAAGGTCAGTATTTTCCAGATCTTGCAGGTGTTCTTAAACAATTTTGGCTACCACCGTATTTTTATTGTTTTATCATTTAGCTGACTATTCCAGGCCTAAAAATATATTTTAAACAGAGGCTTTCTCATATATATATATATATATATATACTTTTTTTTTTTTTTTTTTTTCAGGAAGGTAAGAATTTAACTGGTTCTTTAAAGAAAAAAAAAGTGGGTTTTTTTTGTGCTGTTGTTTGCTCTAACTTTAAGCCATTTAAGTCATTTTGAGGCCCCCCTAGACTCACTGATCAAGGTTAAAGCTAATTTATAAAGACTAATATTTTTGTAATAGTTCATTGTTAGTCCATGGCATTTAAGTCAATAACTTAAACCTAGAATGTTTTTTAAGCTCACCTTGTCATTGTCTCAGTGGGAAAAAACTGCAGTTCATTGTTATCCAGGCTCAAACGTGTAAGAGTGAAGAGGCCAGCAAATGCTTCTGTTGCCAGATAATTGAGAGAATTGTGACTGAGACGTAGCCATTTGATGTTCTGCAAACCCTGAAACACCATATTAGGTATGTACACCAATTGGTTGTGTGTGAGTGAGAGGAGATTGAGAAGGCCAAGCTGTGAAAAAGCTCCAAGCTGGATCTCCTCCACTCTGTTACGGTCAATAATTAGCTGCTTCAGTGACGAAAGCCCATCAAATGACTCCTAGATTGTTACAAGAGAAAATTATGAGGTGCATGCAAAGACTGTCCAGGATTACTACTATACAGACCTAGTATGTCTTGCTATTCTCACCTGGTACAGGATCTCAATCTTGTTGTTCGCCAAGTTGAGCAAGACCAGCCGGCCGAGTCTGCGGAAAGCTCCTTCCCGCACCCTTCGGATGTTGCTGTTCTGCAGTGACAGGTGGGTGAGGTAAGGGGTGTGCGTGAACGCCCCTGTAGGAAGCTCCTGCATGTCATTTCCTCTTAGGTCGAGTTTCACTGTTATCTTGGCGATATACAGAGTGCAGCATAAAAGCAATGCAAAAATTACATAATTTCATAGAAATTCTTTAAAAACAAGGCCATAGTGATCAGGCGTTGCACAGATTACCTCATCAATGGTAGGCGGCACCTCCGTGAGATTCTGGTTTACACAAGCAATTGCGAGCTGGATGTTGTCACAGATGCAGAACTTGGGGCATTTGCCTGACTGCACAGTATGGAACTTCAGGGCAAGTAATATTATAAGGCTAAACATTTTGGGCTTTCTGTGTAAAACAAAAGGTAACACCAAGTAACTTAATTTGCTTTATTCAGATTACTGTGTAAGGGCAAAAAACAGCCATCTTAATTAAAACTATGCCAGTTTAGTTTGCCAACACTGCATGATTTGAGGATTTAGTGTTGAGCTCTGCTGGTATGTTTGAATTGGCTGCACCGAAGGCATTCACATAACTTATGGTTGAATGCCACTCCCTCACTGATTTACAACTGAATGTCAAAAGAGGCACTTCAGGAGCAGACTCCCATATGAAATCTGACAATTAAATCGTCTTATAATAGCTATATTTCTAAATTTATTTATTCACACTAAAAAAACAGGCGTAAATAAGTTGTCAATAACACTGGGATACAGAAAAACAAGTGTCAGCTTGCTTTAAAATAAAGATAGATGATAGAGCAGTGAATTTTAATACATTTTGGAAAGGATACTTTTTTTTAATGAATTCGATTAAATCACTTTATTGATTACATTTGTTGTTCTGGTATTTATGTCAAGTCTGCTTCTTCAATAACGGCTTTTAGTTTTTATATTTAGTTGAAAACCAGATTGTTTGATGACAGGTTCTCACGCTACTGAGTATGAACGGTTTATTTTACAATTTGTGAAACACGCTTCTTCCGTTAGGCTCAGCATTTGAAGCCACAAGGCATTACATTTACAAAAAAAGGAATAAAACATTCAATAGTTAAGTCTAAAACACAAAAAAATTCTTCCTCACCTTCTGAAGGAATAAATATGACACACTCTCGCGGTCTTCTTTAATCTTCGTCAAACGAAGCTCAGCCTATGACCTCACTCCGTTTTAAACAAAATACTTATAGTCTAGAACAAATGCGCTGAAAATCATTCAACAAAGGGAGTTTTAAAAACTCTACTTCTTACGGGGAGCGAAGCAGCCGGGGAAAAAATGATTTCCCAACTGCGAAATATGTTCGTTGAGTCCCATGAGACTTCAGACCACGGCGCTCTGCAGCACACAAAGACGCGTACTGTTCTCAGTCTGGCCATCAGTCCCTCATAAATAAACTACAGGAGAAGAGAAGGTTTCCAGCAAGTGGTTCAACACCTATATTCTTTTCAGAGTCGAGATACTGAGAAAATCGCAGGTTTGCTGGACCGCTCAAGGCTCAGTGAACTTGGGGCGTTTGGTCAAAGAGTAATGGAGTAAAAGCTGAACAACAGGACATATAACTGCATGCAAAACGGCTTTAGATTTTAAAATGGTGAATTTTACACTGAGACACAGACAACATGATTTTTCTCCCAAGAAAAGAAAACTCTTTAATATCAACAAAATGGAATGTTGCAAATGTAACAATATTCAGTGCATACCAGTTGTAGGCTAGTATTAAATATACTAATGTCCAAACTTCAATTTCATTCCCTTCATTTCTCTCTAAGATGTTTATACTACTCGATTTTGGTTTTAATTGCACCACTAATAGCTCACAATATGGCACATCTAATAAAAGGCATGAGAGAGCGAACATGCTCTCGGCTCCATGTCAATGTGACAGTTTAAGTAATGACAATTGTTCAGAAATATCAGTTATAACAGTACAATCATTTAAGGTTTAAGCGATAATTAAGCCCTAAATTATCATCCAGTGCCTGCCCCCCCCCCTTTTCCCTTTACCAGTATAAAAATAGAAGCAATATTTCTAAAAAGAGATGAAAGAACACAACACTCCCATTCAAAGCTAACTGTCTATAGTTGATCTGTAAAGAAATTAAGTTTGGGTTAATTGTCATGAGGCACTAGTCGTCACTGTACTTTGCCAACCTTTGCAGTTTGATATCAGAATACCAAAATGGATCCAGAATTGACTGAACGCAGATAAACTAGATCAATAGTTTACAGAGTTTTTGTTTGTTTTTTTACCCGTATTAAGTAAATTTCAGTGGCTCTATAATCGGGGTTAAATATTAAGCAGTGGTTCTTTTCACCAACGTGGTCCTGAGAGCATCTCTGGCATTGCAGCAGGATTCTAAGACTTTGCCATTTCTGCAAAACAAACAAATACATATATGAAGCGTCTTAAGATTATTATAGGACACAGAAAAAACAAAGTACAAAACTGTCACTAGGGAGGTAACCTTTTCCAAACGTATTGAGAAGTACTATTTTAAGTACTAACATGTAGGGGTAAAAGTGGTACAAAGATGTATCTTTTAGCTATTTTATGTAATACCCTAAAGGTAGCAGTAGTAACTTTTATTGAGGGCACAGGTGGACAGAAAAATGCAATAAAACTAGATATACATTATATCTTGAACACAAACTAACCGTGACACGAATTCTTCCAGAACTCCAGCCTGATCTGCTGGGAAAAACTCTTGTGCAGCTGCATGCTCCAAAGCAAGTAAGTGTCCAGGCAGTACATCTACCTTCTTTATTTTTTTATCTTCACTCTGGAAAAGCAAGCAGCATTAATGAACAAAACTGACAAAACGTAGGAAATAAAAGAAACTAAACCGAGCATCACATTGAGTTTAGTACCTTTAAAAGTCCCAGGTTCACGATCAGTGAGGAGATAAAACTATAAGATTGAGAGTGGGAATAGGAAAAGGCTTTCCTCAACAGGGCATCTGGGCAAGAAGATGAACAGCCGATTAGTCACAGGTTTATGTGAATGATGACAATACAAACAATGTTTGTTTAAATTACTCATACCAGTGCTCTCAAAAATAGCTTGCTTTACTTCTGCTTCGACTTCGTATAGTGATGAAATCTTGAGAAAAACTTCTGTCACCTTACTAGCATCAGAGACGTCAACCTAAAAGAAGAGGAAAGGATTTCATTAGTTTAGAGAACAAGTTAAACCATCCTGATGTACAGCTAGACCTTATGAATCAACACTGCACCTGCTGCTCAATGAGCTGGATCCTTTTGGATCCAAGCGAGATCAGTTTCTGAGCTGATGGGGAGATGAGGAAGGACGTGAGCTCAGAACTGCAGTAAAGCTCCTCCTGTGGAGAGAGGACAAGGCAGGTAAACTCCAAAATTGATCATCTGATGTAAAATGGAAACACAACATGTTTAACAGTCCATTCAGGCATGCAGATGTTTGCTAAGATCACCTTTTCTTCAATGACATCTTTTGTTCCATTGACACCATTTTTCTCTGCATCTTCCTCCTCCTCCTCCTCCTCTTCATCATCATCATCATCATAATCATCATCTTCATCATCATCATCTTCAGGCTCTCCTTCATCATCACTGCATTAAGCACATCTTTCATTATTCTAAATGTAAAAGTATTTCAAATACAGGAAAATATGAATTTGCCATATATATATATATATATATACACACATACACATACACACACACACCAAAAAAAGCAATACAACCCAGATAAATACCTGAGCGAGCCCAGCAGATCTTCCATGTTCATGCTCTCCATCACTTCCCTGACAGCCTCACAGCCTTCCTCCCCAAAGCTATTTCCTAAACAAGCAACCAGAAAAGATCAAATTACCACAGAATAACAACTTTGACACAAAATTGAACTCAGCACAGAGACACTATTTTAGAAAGGCTGTTAAAAGGTGGTCTAATGTTGGTGGCGAAGGAAATTGGGATAGAAGTCCAAACTTGTTCAAAAGATACACATGTGATGTGAAAAAAAATATATATAATAATTATCTAATCTAACACATTTACAATTCAGTCTAATCTTAATCATTTTTGCAGAATCAAGTACAGTATAATTCATAAAGGAAGCTTTTTTAAAGACAGGGCACCAGTAGTGGATTAAAGAAAGAGGGTAGACATACATAGTAATAAAATGCTGTGACAACTCAGTTGTATTTTACCATTAAGCTCCAGTTTCTCCAGATCAGCTTTGCCCCGAACAGCCTTTGCAACTACCACAGCTGCAGCCTCACAAATCTCCCCAAATGATAAATTCAGCTCCTAAACAAAACAAATATTTAAGACTGCTCACAGTATCTACAAACACTGAATGGAAGCATTTCAGCTAGATCCAATGCTGGTATCATGCATCAACTAACCCTGAGTAATGGCAATCCCTCTCGAAGGGCCCCTGCTATAGCTATCGCACCTTCTGAGCGAACCAAGCAGTCTCCAAAATTGATAACTTTAAGACACTGGAGTTGCCTAATGGCCTAAACATGGATGAAATCACACAGAAATCTATTAATAAACATCTATTTTAAACATATAAATATTATATATTGTGACATGATACAGAGATCCTCGACATACCTCCGCCATGGCTATTGATCCTCTCTTAGTAAAAGTGTTGTCGTTGAGGTTGAGGACCTGAAGGTTTGGGTTGTGCTTTACAGCTGTGGCTAAAGCAGTGATACCGGTATGGTTGATTCCATTCTGTGGCATATGCACCTCCTCAAGACTGCCTAACAACTGTTTAATAGAAAAAAGAAGAACAGAGTCAAACAAAGCGAAATATACAGTTGAATATTTACATTTTATATAGTGGAGCATGTAATATTTTAAAGGCTTTTTAGTTTTTTTCTCAAAAGAAGTCATAAACAAAGTTCAAAGGACCAAAAATGTATTTAAAAATTTAAATCCTTTATAAAAGTCACTTTTGATAAATGTAAATACATCTATGCCAAATAAAAATTGACCCTAAACTTTTAAACAATAGTGTATATATATTTCTATTAGTGCTGTCAAATGATTAATCACAATTAAAGTTTTTGTTTTTATTATACATGTATGTGTACCTTGTATACTTATGTATATATAAATATGCACACAATTTTGCAATATTTACATATGTTTAGATATTTATATTTTAAATGATATATGAATACATTTAATATATATTGTTATAACATACATGCATGTGTTTGCATTTATATACACACATAATAAACAAACACAGTATGCACATATATATTATGTAAACAAAAACCTTTATTTTAAATGCGAATAATCATTTGACAGCACTAATTTCTAAATATAAAAAAACCTTGGTACTTTAAATGCTTTGGCCAGTGCAGTGGCGCCATCATTCTCCAGTCGATTACGTCCAGCTATGAAGACTTTTAACCTCAGGGGGGAGCCAGCTGCACTGGACTGCTTGTGACATTCAGTCAAAGCAGAAGCAAGGACCTTTAGAAAAAGAAATAAATAATAACAATAATAACAATTAAACAAAAATAAAAGCTCCAAAAATATTTACGCATGTAAAACATTTTTTAAAGCTATTAAACATCCGACATCATGACCATGATACATGAGTTGATCTCGGCCTAAACTTACCATACCCCCTCCAATGCCCATGCCACAATTATTAAGCCTGAGCTCACTTAAGGTGTAGCAGGCAGAGCTCTTCAGAAGGCTTTCAATTCCCTTTACACCATCAGGGCCGAAGGCATTGTCACTCAAGTCCAGATGAGTCAGTCTGGCTCCTGATGTCATCAAAGCACTGCCCAAAGATTTCTAGAAAATGTTGAAAATACAATAAGCTTTTTACTCACAGCAAATACATTTAACTGAGCTTTCTGAGATGGATATCGTCTTACCAGAGCAGGTGGAATTTCAGAACGAAGGCGACCCGTGAACAAGTCACTCCAATGGCATTGCTAAGCAAAAAGCAATGATTAAAAACAGCAAAGTCGAAGACTGAACATTTTTCAGCAGCAATTTAAAAACTACCTCCAATTCCCTTTTCGCTTCAAGAGATTTTGCAATTGCCTGTGCTGCTTCAACCCCCAATGTGTTTCCCTCTAATCTGAGAGACTGCAGACCCTGACACTGCTCAATCTCCTGCACCATCTCCTTCACTGCAACATCACAAAAATGGAGGGAAAATTGTGAGTGCTGAAGTTTACGCATTAACACACAGAAAACTTACACATCTGCTTACAGATAATTTTCCTCACCCGAGTCAGCATTGTTCAGCTTCAGCCCTCGTCCCTTATAACTTAATTCAACTTCTCCAACATGAGTCTTGGCCAGCGCCTCTGTAATCCGAGCAATATCTCCAGAAGCCATTGCTTTCCCTTTGCTTTCTGTATTAATAAAGTTAATAAAGCATTAACAGCAATACAAAAATCTAGCACACCAAAACTTAAAAAACGGACAGATCCCGGAAGCACATACATTTACTCATACAGAAATTACATCTCACTCTACCATCAGTGACATTCTCTACATCCTCACTTTCTAATTACTTATTAACAGGACTGTAACATTAGCTCAATAGGCTAAGCTGTCACTATCTATGTAACACGTTGAAAACTGTTCCTTAAAAACAAACAGTTACACCTCGCAGCTCGATAAACTCGAAATAGACGGTACTGAGCATGTGTTGTCTTAAACATCTAGCATGCTAATCGTTGCATCATTGGTACAATGGCTGCTGATACACACCGCTCGGGCTAGCTTAGATAATTAGCTACCAAAACTTTACTCTCAACCAGTACCTTACACTAGTCCTTCAATCATCCCAGCATTAGTTAAATCTAAAAAATATTAATGTTATTAATATTTTAAACATACGAATATTACCTCACACCTCGGCGCGGATATTAAAAGAAGCCAGCCGATAACTAGCCTGACTAGAGAAAAACCATCACAACAGGAGGCACATGGAGGCGGCAGTTCTTTGAAAGTGCCGGTGTCACGTTCTTTCATAATAAAAGCACCATACGTATGATTTTCTTGACGATTATAATATTACTACTAGTTGTTAATACACTTGTGATTATGTAATGTTAAACAACTGTTACTGTAACTTACTGAAATAGAAATAATAATTAGTTAATAATCACGTTCATGTGTATCTGACTAGCAGGTATCATTATTATGTAGCTACTGTATATCTAAGTCATATACAAAATACTTTTTAGGAAGGATTTATTAAATAAAATATATAACGTTAATATAAATATATAAATAAAATAATTTAATAATTGACATACTTATGTTCGCACTGCAGTGGCCTAATGGATAATGCGCTGGCCTCCTAAACCAAGGATTGTGGGTTTGAGTCCCATCTGGGGTGGAAATCCTATAAACGCTTCTTAGCGTTCCAACAGGTGACAGAAAGCCAACTGTAGGCCTGTAAAAATAAGAATGCTATGCCAATCAGCCTTTAGGGTGGAAATTTGCTGTAGCTCCTCAGCCACTAAGTATTTAACATTAGCTTCGAGGATGTTATATTTGACTAAAGGGTTGATTATGAATTAAACAGTGTGTGCAAATACGTTAATGAGAAAACAGTAAAACATGTATCGTTTTGCGCAGGGGATTATTTTGTGCGTCCTTACGTCGACCATCGTGAAGGTTCAGGGTAAGTATACTAAATGAACTTTAGCTACTCTTTCGGTTTTGTTTAGACATACATGTCTTTTGCGTGTTCGTATAACATTAGAAGAACTACACTAATGTGATCAATAATACGGATGCGCTATCGTGATGTAAAATATATCAGACATATGAAACCCTACAAAGCTTACTGATGTGTGATCTGTGCGCTAGATGTTCAGAGAGCCACCGTATATTGGGATGCTGTTCAGAGATCTGTGGTGCTGAAAGAGGACGCAATGGAAGAGGATGGAGATGCATTTGGTTATTTCAATGATAGTTTATCTGTTTCTGGATGGGGCGTGTTGGAAGTACAGGCTGGTTATGGACCATTCCAGCAGAGCGATGTAATTTCACATTTCTTGGCCGGATACCTTGAAGGATACCTTACAGCTTCGTAAGTTAAAATTCATAAAAACAAAAACACAGTAGTTAAAATGTATTGACTACTAGTTGTGAATACACTTGTGATTATGTAATGTTAAACAACTGTTAGTGTAACTTACTGAAACAGAAATAATAATTAGTTAATAATCACGTTCATGTGTATCTGACTAGCAGGTCATTATTATGTAGCTACTGTATATATAAGTCATATACAAAATACTTTTTAGGAAGGATTTATTAAATAAAATAAATAACATTAATATAAATATATAAATAAAATTCATAAAAACAAAAACACAGTAGTTAAAATGTATTGAAAGAAGAACTTTTAATTTGGCATTATTATAAAGTGCACGTTTGTCTGCACAATTTAAAAAATATATAGCCAACTTTCAAGAGCTGAAGTAGCCTACACTAATCTAATTTTTATGATTAAAAACCTTTTCTTTTTTTTTTCACTAGTAAACAAGATACGTTGAAAAATATGTTGTCCTGTCTGTTTTTACTAGGCCTATAGCAATAATAACCAGAGTTTACAACATTTCAGTATGTTAACATCCCAATAACTTTTTTATTCACAGACAGATGATAAACCATTACTATAATATGTATCCTCAGATGATAAAGAATAATAGTGTTATGAAACCTCTGAAATGCTTCATGAGGTAAGTGACATTTATTTTCCATACTGATTGAACTTTGCCACATTTAAAATAATATCAGGTATGATCAAATACACCTACTTGAAGCGTATTTACATTTAGAGGTTTTAAAGTCTTTCTTAATCTTAGAGTTTCGTATTGCATGAACACATGTATTACTAATTTGTATGTGCCTGTACTACCATTCTTTAAAATAGTGAGCAAGACTCATGGACAAGAACACAAGTGAAATTAAATGCGAAGACTGATCCTTTGTGGCATCATGTTGGTCTTCTCGTGGCTCAGATGGATGGACTGCATGCTGGGGCGGCATACTGGGCCAAAAGTAGAAAGGAAAAGGTCAGGAAACTGAAGTGTGCATGCATCTGTTTAGATGTACTGTACATCTCATTCTCAACACTCACATGGAAATCTAGTATCTCAAGTCAACCTTTTTAAAATGTGTATTCATTCATTGACTGTGTTGCTAAATGTTTATAATTTTGTGTAAATGAGGGAAACTCCATGCTTGCATTTCAACTCCCAGCCTCTGTCCATGTTTGCGGTTCAGTTCCTCAATGGCATTGGGGATTTGCTAGATTTAATCCCTGTTCTCAAAAGGCATTCCAACTCTTCTTCTGACTCCTTCAGAATGCCCGGCATGAGTCACTGCTCTGCTCTCATCAAGGTTAGAGGTAAAATGATGCCTTCACCACACGACTGTTAGTCACATATAATCACATATTCTGATTTGGGACCCTCAGAGGTTTTCAATAGCACTGATCTGAATATTTGGGGCTGCCTGTCTTAGAAATGGCTTTGTTTCATTGGTCAACAAGCTTTAGTCAGTTGTTTTTTGCACATTATATGTGCAGATGTTACCTGGCTATGAGAATCTGTTGCTTGGTCACTCCAGCTGGTACACCTATGCTGCAAGCATGAGAATCTACAAACACTGGGATCTAAAAAATAAACATAAGGGAACGAGCAAACTGTCCTTTAGCAGCTATCCTGGTATGTATAGGCAAATGTTTGTCAAACAAACAATGATTTGGTACTATAAAACAGTTTCTCGTGTCATTCCTAGGGATCTTGTCATCTCTGGATGACTTTTATTTGCTGGGAACAGGATTGCTTGTAACTCAAACCACAAACAACGTGTTCAACTCCTCGCTGTTCTCCCTGGTGACCCCAGAAGCTTTGCTGGCCTGGCAAAGGGTGCGTGTAGCAAATGCGCTGGCCTGCACAGGGAAGCAATGGGCCCAAATATTTTCCAAGCACAATTCGGGTGAGACAGAGATGCATAAGGCAAATCTAGATCAAAATATGCAAAAATTGTGTTCTGTATTTGCCATGCTCTGTGGTGTCATCTTTCATTACAACTAAGCTGAAAGCATACAGTTCTCTAGAATGTGATTGCATGCTGTAGCATTACATTTCTCACCCTCAGTCCCACCCTCATGCTTTAAAAAAAGAAGCATGCATTACATTCTTCAGCTGAACACAAAATAAGACATTTGGTAGAATGTTTCAACTGTTTTTGACCTTATAATCAAGGTCAGTTGGGTCCAAAACGACACCAAGACATTTTTAAAATATCTTATTTTGTGTTCTACAGAATAATCGCAAGAACATCCGAGTTAAAAGTTTTTGTTTGCATAATATATGTGTAACTTTTTCACGATGTTGCAATTTTTTGAGATGCATCTGTAGATGCATCTATTTATATACATCGCCTTTTTATTTTCAATAATTTTCTGAATTAATTTTTTCAGGGACCTACAATAACCAGTATATGGTGGTGGATCTGAAAAGAGTTTCACTTGGAAAGCAGATTGAGGATTGGAGTCTGACTGTTGTGGAGCAGATTCCTGGTTTAGTGTTGTATTCGGATCAGTCACAAGCGCTGCGTCATGGTGAGGAGTATTTTCATTACATGAAAAGTAGTAATCAGTCCATTTAAAATTAATTGGAGAGGATTTAAGGAGTAGGAAGCAAAATGACACTAAAGGGGAAATTTAACTTATTTATATTTAAATCATATCAATAGGTTACTGGGCCTCCTACAACATACCTTTCCACTCAGACATCTACCGAATGAGTGGTTATGGTGTGATGTGGAAAAAGTACGGCGAAGACTTCTCATATGACCTCTGTCCCCGTGCTAAAATTTTCCGCAGGGACCAGGGAAAAGTTACTAATCTGGACACCTTGAAATACATTATGAGGTACAATGGTGAGTTTAGGTTTCTTTTTGGAAATGACTCAATTTCAGTCTCATTTTTTGATAAAACAGTAGCTCTACCTGTATGTCATATTAGATTACAGAAAGGACCCATATTCAAAGAAGCATCCTTGTAAATCCATCTGCTGCCGAAATGACCTGAGGCTCCGACAACCTCATCCAGGGGGATGTTATGATACTAAGGTACAGAAATAGGTCATTTTGGGCTATGTGTTACTATTATATAAAAGCTAGTAAGGGTACAGTATCGTACGATTCTAATGGAGCCTGTATGCATTTAGGTTACAGATTATCACATGGCCCAGATGTTTTCGGCTGAAGCTGTGAACGGGCCCACTACTCAGAATGGTCTTCCACTTTTCTCTTGGAGACGTTTTAATCGTACAGCTCATCATGGGCTCCCTCAGATGTACAACTTCACGTTCATTACCATGCAGCCTTTGCTGTTTGGTTCCAGAGATCAAGCCAAGACTGATAGGCCTAGTAGTTTACAGTGTATGAACAGCAGTCTAGAGGGTACAGATGAAAGACTAATCAACTTCGTATTAGATATTTACAAGCAACTCATTGGATACATATTTAGCCCCTAATTTATCAGTTGCTGGACATGTTTATGCAATACAAGACTACACTAAGAAACATGTACCCTAACTTGTACAATTTGAGTTAATGACAAAGCTCATGCTCATGGATATTAACAAATCATCAATAAAATTTATCAATGCTGTCATTTAACCTGAACAACAACCGACTCAGCAGTATTACTTTTCCACAGCAATAGTATGGATAGAGGGAGAAGCCCTAAGGAAATGCCCTAATGATAGTTTAGGGTATTTTACAAGCACAGAGCTTTTTCACATAAATTCGGAGATGGACTGGTGTTGTGTGGATTACTTGTACTATTGTAATGTATTTATCAGTTGTTTAGACTCATTCTGACAGCACCCATTTACTGGAGGGAATCCACTGGTAAACAAGTAATGTAGCCTAACTAATTTCTTAAACATTTTTACCAAATGTTTAAATGATAAATTTATAAACTAGGCCAATATTAATGTACTGTAAATGTTATATTATTTATACTTAATGAAGTATGAAGTATGAAACCATTTGTAAAAAGGCTTGAACTGATTTATATTAATACGCTTCTAATCGGCCTTAAAATTTAATTAGTGGTCGATTGCATTGGTTCGCAAGGTTGTTTTTTTAAGCTTTGATCTTTGCCTCCGCCAATCTTGAATATTTTGTTACAGCTTCTGTTGACTTGTTCCACTTTTTGCTTTAACAGCAGCACCTGATCTGCATCAACATGCCTACTTAAGTTAGTGTCAAACCTGAAAATCCTTTTATCAGAATAATTTGGAAATTTACCAAAGAGCAAGTCAATTGATGCCCTAGACATAGCCCAGAATCTTAAATATCCATTGTTGTTGTTGTTAATGCATAAATACAGGGGGGCTGTAAAGGGGGGTAAACGATGACCATTCTCGGGGCCCATAACTGAGAGGGGGCCCAGAGAAGCCCCCCAATAAAATTGTGGTGCTAAAAAAAATATTTGATAGTAAAAATTAAATTAAATTAAATTAAATAATTCTATTTGCTGTTTCCTGTCCTCAAAAGACTGAAGCTTGCTGGTTGTAAAACGCTCACAGACTATTTCCATATCATCTTTCTGCAAACAATAAA
>JAUCMU010000021.1:5748547-5758743 GCA_032275025.1 Enteromius treurensis | reverse complement strand
GTGTGGAGCACTGGCTGTTGTCAGACTCCTTGTGCAGACAATAATCTCACTGCATTATTACAATTAATGACAAAAATGATGTTTGGAAATGTAAATTGATATTTCCAACTGACACGCTACCTCAAAAGAAAGAATAAACCCACTTAAAATAATTTTTGTTGGTAAAATTACTAGTGGCCCAAGACTTTTGCACAGTACTGTATGTATACCGAAAATTAAGCATTTAACCAACACTTTACAGGAGATTCAAAATAGCATTTTATGAATTTTTTTCACATTTAGTCAGTTTGATGCTTAAATTCTCACTATAACTCGTATATTTGCAAAAGAAGAGATCTTATTGACCACAAACACTTGAACCGTAGTGTATTTCTGTGTCTATAATGCCTTTTCCAATTCTCTTGCAGCTGTTCCAGATCCATGGGTCCCGGATGTAGGATACAAAGAATTTTATTTTTCTAGATATCATTTTATCATGTGCTCACGATGCTGTTTTTATAGCCATACTTTTTTAGATTTGTTGACTTGAACAACGGGTATTAGCGGGAGGAAAGAACTTCACATCCAGCAGCAAAAAAAAGTCATTGTTTTAAATTGAAATGTTCCTGAAAACAAAAGTCACCTAAGGTATTAAAGAAAGACACAGTTACTATCTTAGTACATGGCCAGCTACCAAAGAGTGCAGCCTAGTAATGGGATACTACTTTAGTACATATTTCTTCATTTAAACAAAAAATAAAGAGCTTCGTCTGGATTAGTTAGGAAATACATTGTCATCAAGGATATAAAGACTGTGTGGATATGAGACCGTGGTCCGTTATTTATTAGTATTTAGAGTTTAGGTTTTGCACATTTACTATTGCAGAAGAAGGGCAGCTCTGCTACATGAACAGGTCACGTCCTGTTCCATTTAGCATCAGCTGTGGGTAAAGTGCCAGCAGTGTCACCCTGGCAGACCACCAGCAGTGCACTTTAGCCCCATTTACAGTCTGCAGCAGTTTATTTTGATAGTCGTTGGCGCCAGCTAGAAGGTCAGGGTGTCATTACAGGTCACTGGGATATTGTGGTTCTGGTTGTGTTTGTATTCTGTATATGAATTTTTAATAGGCTTTGTTTACTTAAAATGAAGTGCAGATAATGTGCTGGAATATCATACTGTTTCACTTGCTAATGTGTTTTGTGTGAAGGCTAGATTTCTTTCAAAGGAACAAAGTCTGGCAATCAAAATCATTCAAATCAACATCATTTCAACAAAATAATCAGGCCCTACAGCTGTGCAAATTGGCATTCTTTGAATTATGTGATGTGGGCCGGTTTGCATGCCTAAGCTTGTTAATTATTAAATGTGCTTAACAGTTTTGCACAAATTTGCATAGATACATTGCCCCCAAAACATGTTTGGACACTTAAGCCATTGTTAAATGTGGATGAATGTGATTGCGTTGTGTAACAAACCAAGTGGCTAGCACAAGCACACTTTTTAAGCAAAACATATTTATGCAAAGGAAGTTTATTGGGATTTTGTAGCTATTTTGCTACTGTTGACCATGGGAAACTGGTTCAAATGTTATTAATTGTCAGGGCTCCAGACAAAAAAATGTATTAAGGCACATATTGAAGTTGTAGTGTAATAAATCACTCAGCTCCAAGAAATGTACTATATACCACAGCTTCACGGGCCTTATTGCTTTTATAAAAAAGGTTATTCTATATATCTAACAAGTTTTCACAAAATAAAACAAATAAAATGTCATGATATTAATACAAATATTCATCTGCCACACAATATAGACCCTCAAAAACGATTGAGGTTGCCACAAAGGGGTTGCTGAGCAACTCCCAGAAACGGAGAAGTATGTTTGTAGAGTATTTTGTGTGGCTCAACCAATCAGAATCAAGGACAGAAACTATTCATTTTATCTTCTAAAATCCTTTGTTCAAGTTCATTTTGTACCTTAGTATTAAAGAGAACAATATGATGGGTTCACCTGACGCTTGAAGTGAGGCACTAAAGCAATCACTAATGCTGCATTAAAGAACGCCAAATATTGTTTTAAAGCTAATATTTACTAAAATATAACGGAGCAACTGCACTACAGAACACAGCATATAGACTAAAGAGCTTGAGAAGAAACAGTGTCAATTATAATCGATAATTGTTAATGATATTGCTAATAACCACATAGCTGACAGAATGTTTACACAAAGGTGGCGTAACTTTTATTCTCACTGTAATATTGTTTCTATCGCCACCATGGAAGCTGATACTCCAACTATGGTAAGGAGTTGAACATTTTCATCACACACTTAAGGTACTTGACCCAATATAACACACACTGGATAGCTGGCCAATCAGTGCTTTTCAGAACAATGAGCTCTGTAAAAATCGATGCGAGATAAACCGCAATCATGTATGGTATGTGAAAAATATCAAAAATAGTTTAGCTGCGTAAACGCATTGCATTAAACCAAATGCACAAAATAATCTTTTAACAATGTCACAAGAATTTTTTTTTTAATTCAGCATGTAAATTTGTAGTCAACGGTGACTGTATATCTCAGCAAAAAATTCATTGACAAATTAATATTTCTGGTTGCAGTCTGGAGCCCTGTGTGTGTATAGTAAATGTGCTAAAAATATCCTCGAGACCAGTGAATTAAAAGTAAAGAAATTCTTTGTTCCGAGAAAAAGTCATGCTTTGTTTGCAGATGCCACTTGGTTTGATATTTCCCATTGAATGCAGTCTAATTGATTTTTAAATGTGACTTAAGTGTTAAGAAACTATATTTGGATGGGATGACAGCATTTTCATTGTCTTTTTGTAAACATCTGTTTGTAATCGCAACAAGACCTATTATTATAACTGCATTTATACAGAGGAACGAGGCGTTTGCTAACACAATTTTATAGCTCTGTGTGCTACTGGGTCAATCAATTCTTATTCTGTCCTCATTAACTACCACTGTGTTCCAGAACTATGAGCATACTTGTTACTAGACACAGAATAGTGACAGAGAAGATATCCAACTCTTAACTCTGTAGACTGATGTAGAAGCAGCAAAGGTTTTGATACAACACATATCTTTCTAGTGTGTCAGTGCTGTACACCATAGTAAGATCTTTCAATTTGTACTGGTGTGTTGAACAAATCTTATCACTGCATTGAGTTTGTTTTAAAGTTTATCTTGTATGTGTTAATAGCAACCTTTTATATATGGCCTTTTTTCATAATCCTACTGTGCCATTCATCTGTATTTATTTTAGTCTAATAAATGTCAGATTACATCACTTGTCAGGGCACAGGTAATGTTATGATTTACTTTGAATTTTTTACTGTAGACACACAATGTTAATTTAATTTTTTTTATACCTTTGTTAGATGTATGTTACATTTTCCAGTCAGAAACATTGTCAGTGTCATCAAATGACCCCAAGCCCCATTTATCCCCCCCCCCCCCCCCCTCCCATTTTATTTTTGACAAATGTTATATTTATGTGCATTGTTTATACCATTTTTTTTCACTCTAAGCTCTCACATTATATTTATTTATTAAATATGGTATGTGTATTGGCTTATTAATTTTTCTTTTTTTGTGTGTTAGAAGTGATTATTTTTTCTTTATATATGTCCTTTTAGATGTATAATTATGTACTTCAAATTTGCATAATTCCTAAGTTTTGATTGGCACTGAAAGCACATCTGCCTGTTGAAACAAACCCCGCAAGTTAAGAAAAAGTTCAGTAATAATTGTTAATGGCGTTCTAGACTTAAAGGGTTTTCTTGCAACGGGGCACAGACCCTTAGTAGTGTATGTATGCCAAAGAAAATTTGATTAATGTTTGTCCGTTCAGCTGAGAGAATATATTTTAGCACAGAAAACAATCATGAGTTAGATGTCCAAGCAGCGTTGTTGTGTAAATAGTTATCAAAATGATTTCAATAAAGTTTAGAGTTTCTTTTTCAAAAACAATATTCTGCTGTCTAAAGCGTTCATCCTGTTTATTATTATATTTACATGAAAATTAAATATCTCCTGTGAAACACACTGTTACAGCCCGTTCACACCAAGCACGACAACTATAAAGATAACATAACTATATTTGCGTCCACACCAGCGAACGATATCGTCAGTTTATTATAAGCTCAAGCGCGTCTGCCACTTTAAATCCTCAAGCGCGTGCTAGAAAGATTAATTCTGATTGGTTGTCAATGTTTCTATTGTTCATCAGCTGGAAGAAAAATCGTTCTGAAAATGATTCCAACGATTTCGGTTCTCTGTGCCTTTATCGTTATAGGTGTGGTGTGGACGCTGCTATTCTTTAAATATTTAATATACAACACTTGATAACAACTAATAATGTTAGGTAACTCTACAATAATTAATCCAATTATACAGTATTTAAATTTGCTCTGATTTACACTAAAATCCATTGTTTTTCTTTTAGATGTGGCAGTGTGTTAGTTTAACATCCAGTATGTATTGGATTTACAGGTATGTGCTTAAACTGTCACCGGTGGCCAGATGGAGATATTCTGGCTGTTCTGTGCAATCCATTTCCACTTCCACACAGAGCGTCCTGTGACCTGCAGAAAGGATCTTTCTCTTCCACAAGCATGAAGGTCGTTTCTCTAGACACGTCTTGATCATTTGAGAAAGGTCCTGCTGCAGATTCTGGAAGTTTTCCCTGCCAGGAGGAGAAATCTAGGTAATGAATTCATCGAAGTTATGAGGATTGATATAGATCATAAAATGTTAAACTCACGCTGTTGGAGGTGCTGGCAAGTTGTAGTTTTGCCCTGTAACTCCCGTCAACCAGTATGTTGTCTCCTTTCCTTTACCCTGTAGTGTAGACGAGGACCAGTGCTGTTATGGTTATTTCATTTAAAATTGAAACTCTAAATATAAATTCAAACTATTAATATAATATCCTACTAGTGTATAAACAATACTAAACACTGGTGAGAACTATCATTGTGAAATCACTAATTTTACAAAAGTGAGAGACAGTAATTCACACACCTTTAAGTAAGTTTCTCCTCTCTTTTCATACTCAAACTTGCAGTCTGTGCGCTGGAGAATGTTGATAGTCGACTGACTCACATGAATCCGGAGTGCTAGGGTGAAAAGATCAATGTATAACAATGCTTTGGTTAGGGAAATCTAGTGAACAGATAGTATATTGTAGTACAACTCAAAAGTAACTTTTTTTAATTTTTTTTAAGAAAGGAAAAAAAAGAAGCTAAAACAGATTGAGACATTTTATACTTTCTCAAGTTTTCTTTTGAACATTTGGAAAGTTTCCACAAATTCATTGGAAATCTCTGCTCCTTTTTAGCCCTATTTGACATTGTAATGAATAGGGATCACGATGTTGCCAAACAAACAAATTTAGAAACCTATATGTAGGGCCGGTTTCCCGGATAGGAATTAGATTAAGCCAGGACTAGACCTTTGCTAATTTAGGACTTTTAAGAATTTTTAGAGACGTGTCTTACAAAAATGCATTATCTGTGAGCATTTTAAGACCAAATAATAGCAATTATGTATTTTAAGATAACTCAGTTTATTCATTTATTTTAATCTAGGACTAGTCTTAAACCCTATTCGGGAAACTGCCCCATAGAGTTTGCACAATCACTGCCATTTTTAATCACATCACAACCCTAAAGAGCAGCAGCTGCACCATTACATTTATGTTTTTACATTAGATTATGTGTTATTAGATTAGATTATTATGTTAAAGTGTGCAAAAATAAACAAGCAATGGTGAAATTTCAGTTTGCATGTAACACATTTCTACAAAAATAAATGAATAAATAAAAATCTTCATTTTCTTTTTGTGTACTACAATGTTTATCTTTTTCCAATACATTTTTGCCAACTGTTGAAATATGTATCTAAAATGCTCAGTAAAATACATATACAAAATGAAATATGAATATTCATATAATATAAATATTCAATAATGAATAGAGCACCAAAAAAATATTTAAAAATCTGCAATATATATTGAACACATATAACACTTCCATGGTTAAAAACCTCTAAAACTTGAACCATTGTGGCTTACACAATGGCAAAACAGTTTAATTTTAGTGCAATTGGCCACTGGCACAATAACTAGGTTTTAAAGCATGAATTAGTTACTACCTTTTGCAACATGCAATAGGCTTTTAACGTTGCATCAAACAGTTTTGACAATTGCATATGCAGTTTAGATACTGTTAAGACTGTTTTGAAAAGTGTGTCAAAGCTATTGAGAAAAACTGTAGCAATTTAAAGTAAGATTTTCTATTTTAATATATTTTAAGACGTAATATTTTCTTGTGACATCAAAGCTGAATTTTCAACAGCCATTACTGAAGAATATTAGATATAATTCTAATATGCTAATATCTCTTATTATATGTGTTGAAAACGGTTATGCTGCTTAATGTGTATCTGAAAACTAGACTTCTTTGATGAATAGAAAGTTTAAAATAACTGCAGCACTACTCACGTAGACCTGTTGACTCCATACGAGATGCTGTGTTCACAGTGTCTCCAAACAGGCAGTATCTGGGCATTTTAATTCCAACTACACCAGCAGCACAGGGCCCTGTGCACATTAGACAAACATATTTCAAATGTGGGTTTTTCATCTTAAGTCTACTTAAGAGTTTCCTCCCAAAAGAATGAGTTTATTATATTTATAATGAGTCCACTCCAAAGCAGGTGTAAGAAAACAGCAGGGATAGTTCACCAAAAATACTCATTTACTCTGCCTCAAGTTATTCCAAACCTGTATGAATTTCTGGTTACGCATTATTTTGACAGTCCACTTTAGAAAGACAAACTTTCTTTCTTGTGGTGAACAAAGATAGTTTGAAGAATCTTGGATAAGTGAGCACTTGCTGGTAGCCAATGACTTCTGTAGTAGGAGGGGGAAAAATCAGTAACATTCTTCAAAATATATTCTTTTGTGTTCAAGAGACAAAAGAACCTCACACAGTTTTGGAATAACACAAGGATGAGTAAATTAAGACAACATGATGACTTCTTCATCGAGATTTTCAACATTATCTTTTATCATTCTATCTCTTTGCTGCTGTGCCTTTAAGAAATACAGTATTGGAAAACTGTTAGTTTATCAGAATTCACTACAATGAATGACTGGCCATTACCTGAATGTACTCCGATGCGGATCCACATGGGTATCCCAGGCAGATGCTGTAACTGAAATGTGCCCATGAAGGACAGGATGTCCAGTGCCATGCAGCAGATATCCTTTGCATGCCTGTTCCCATTGCGTCGAGGAAGACCAGACACCACCATGTATGCGTCACCAATCGTCTCCACCTGAAGGAGATAAACAAACATGCCACTCTGGAATTACTGGATTACTGGTGCTGAAGTGAACAAAACCCAAAACCCTTAGTTTGTCTGGAATACCTTATAGACATCATGATTGTCGAGGATGCTGTCGAAGTTTTTGTAGATGTCATTGAGCATGTCCACCACTTCCATGGGTGTGCTGAAGTGGCAAAGTGTGGTGAAACCCACAATGTCACTAAAGTAAATGGTAACCTCGTCAAAGAGCTCAGGTTCCACTTTTCCCGTTTCCTTTAAAGAGCGCACAACCGGCCTGAAACATTGAGTGTTAATGATCTGATTAATTAGCTGGCAGTAATAACATTGCACAATTGTGTCTAAATAACACTAAAAAAGGCATTAAGGATGCAAAATTTGAATGCAGTAGTTAAAGATTAGGCTTCATTTTAAAAAAATTGACCCATAGATGAAAGCAACTTTAATCAGAATGGAAAAAATGGAAAATGAGTATGTATAATTTTGAAAAAAAAATCACTGATACTGGCCAATAAACAGTATGTTACTGATATATTGTGCACAAATAATAAGATGCTGTAGTGTTTTTCTGTTTTTTGTGTTCAGACCCTGGCAGAAGCATGAAGTTCAGGCAGTCCGCTCTGTCTCTCTCAGCCTTGTACAGAGCTGTGCGTTCCTCAACCAGCCGCTCCAGGTTACGGGAATACATCTGCAGCCGGCGGATGAGGTTCTCCATGTAGCTCTCATGTTCTTGGTTGTCCAGACTATTCAAAATCAAATCATTCCTCATTTAGTCTAATGGTCTCGTGTGTTTGCTTTATGTTCTATGTGGTTACAATCTCTATAAGATTTCACAGCGGTTGGACAAAAGCATATAAAGGTGACCTGACAATCTTCCATAAAGTGTTTTCTATCTTCTTGAAGTCTGGTCTTCTGTCTGGGTCTTCGTCCCAGCAATTTCTGATCAGCATACACACCTGGAGGAACAGAACCAAGAAATATGGAAGCAATTGTAGACGTAGATGACATGTTTATAATTTATCAACATCAAAGTATGAAGGGAAATAGGCAACACTTCACAATAAGTTTTCATTTGTTTGTTCATTTGTTAACCACATTAGTTAGCATAAAGTAACAATGAGCAATACTTCTATAACATTAAATAATCTTAATTAATGTTAATCTCAATGCATTTTTAGATCAGACGTTGTATTTGATTACATGAGTTAATGCACTGTTAACTAAGATAACCATAATGTATTTATTAACTAAAGTTAATAAATGCCTTAAAAATATATTGCAAATTGTTAATGTTAGTTCATATATTAACTGATGTTGCAAATAAGACCTTACTGTAAAGTGTTCCCATGTTACTGTTATTCCAGCCATTTCATGCTCCATCAGTTAATTCAACTATTTATTGGTGGCTCCAAGCTTTTAAATAATGTAAGATCATAAAAGATGATTGCTTACAGCACATTTTCAACTGCTTTGCATAACTCTTTGCCATTAGTACAAATAACAATTTGTGAGTCAAGCATATATGCACTGATAGGCTACACACATACAGTACATACTTCTTGTTCGCTTTCGCTAGTGCTCTCAAAGTCCAGGTCAGGTCTGAAGAAAGAGGAGGTCATACTAGGGAACTGCACTCTGGCCAGTTTCTCTGGTAAAAGAAAAAAGAAAAAAAAAGAAAGAAATCAGTTATCAGTTATCGTGGATCAGTTAAAGGGATTGTTCACCATAAACCGAAAACAATTTTAAATCTATCTGAACTTCTTCTGTTAAATATTGACTACCAGGATGTAGTGAAAGTATGAGAAAACACTGTGCTAATGAAACACTGCAAAAGTTTCTCTTGCTTCATTCAGTATCCTATCAGCTCACAAGCCCAAAAAATGATTCTTTGTTGCAAGAGTCAGAAAGGTAAACACTTCATTGAAAAAAATTACAATATGAATTCTATTACAAAGCACTTTTTAAAATATATATGAAACAACAAAAATACAAATTTTGGCAACTTTAAAGCTTCATTCCCTATTCATTGTTATTGCATGGATAAGAGCTACCATATTATTCCAAAAAGATCACTTCACTTCACCTTTTTTGGCTTAAAGGAACAGTTCACCCAAAAATGAAAATTGATGGGAAATCACCAGTATGTGTCCCCAGTGAATTTGTATTTTTCTAAAATCAATCTCTCACCAGTACGATCCGAGCAGGCGCTTGTATAGAATGTGCACTTTCTCATCATGATCTCCTGGGAAATGATGGCAAAACTGTACACATCTCCTTTCTGAGAGACCCCCTGCTTCCTCAAGTGTTCAGGGGCTGTCCACAGATCTGAGACAAGCGGAAATGCAAATATGGGGAAATTAACTCAAGGAAATGGTTAAATAAATAACTACTTCTTGAAATAACAGTGGAGAAATAACTGAGATTCTTCTCCATGATAAAAAATAAACTATCCTTTCACCTTTACTGGGAGAGAGAATGGTATTGAAGCCAAAGTCTGCAATCTTCACTACCATACGGTTGTCAACCACACAGTTAGTCGATTTAAGACGTCCGTGGACTGCTATATTGCTTGTGTGGAGATAAGACATGCCCTGCAGGAGGGTAAAGAGTTCATTAGAGTTATCACAGTACATATACATAACTATAGCCTATCGTAAACTATAGCTATAGGCATAGCTATATGTGTAAGCATATACACTTTTGGTTCTACAAAGAACTATACAGTCAAAGGTTCTTTGGAGAACCATATCTTTTGTACCATTTTACAATCTGAAGAACGTCTAGGTTACTATCGTAACCCACGTTCCCTGAAGGAGGGAACGGAGACGTTACATATGGGAACTCGC
>JAUCMU010000021.1:5737742-5748447 GCA_032275025.1 Enteromius treurensis | reverse complement strand
AAGCTCAAAGGCAAATCGGTCTCTCTGGCGAGTTCCCATATGTAACGTCGAAGTGATTCGACTGAAAGGGTAACCAAGTTTTGGCACGAAGAACCTTTTTTGACACAGAGATGTTAAAGGTTCTTTTTGGAACCATTTCGACAAAAAGATTGTTCTATGGCATCGTGAATGTGAGTGTATGTAAAAGCATTTTAAATTTAATAGAATAGTTCACCCTAAATGGTAACGCAAACAAAAAACAATACACAATCAACACGACTCAAGGCCATTAGTAAATGTTTTGTGAAGCAAAACCTGCTTGTTTGCAAAAAAAAATTTAATTATCCTTATAAATAATAATTTTCCCTGTTGTCCTTTAACATCAATAACCACTCAAATATTTGTTTATATGCTTTATATGGTCGATCTGTGCATATCTCTCTTCTAACTCAGATTTATTTGGTGAACTATTCCTTTAAATGATTTCTAGGCACAGCTATATGCAATCAATGAACCAACCAATAAATCATTCTAAATGATAAACACCTGCATCACTTATTACCTTTGCAATGTCATACATGACAGAGATCTTAAACTGCCAGTCCATAAATGTCTCTTCTGGATATGAAATCTTATCATTGAGTGCATGCTAAAAGAATAAATAAAAACATATTATAGTCTTTATACTAAGTGAGAATTTCAGATACATTTAATTTTGTTAAATTAGGCTCATTGTAATACTCACTCTAAGGGATCCTCTCTCTCCATATTCAAACACGCCAAAATACTTATTGTCAAATTTGACTGTCCCATAAAATTTGGTCAAGTTGTAATAATCAATTTTCAATAGCTGAAAAGGAAGTGGCGGTATGATATCCGTTATGAACAGCAAAAAGTTACTTGACTAAAATGATTCATCGTCAGTATTTTGTTATTCAGTGAAGACAATGAAGTCCCAGTACCGCATTGAGCTCTATCCTCTGTCTTTCAGTGAGGCTTTCATCTGTAAGCCTTAATTCCTTAAGGATAACAATCTATAAAAAAAACAACAATATTACAAAAACCATGAATAATGACATAATTTGTGAGATAATAATTTTGACAGTACCTTTTTATCATAACGTGCACGGCGTAGGATGTAGCTACTATTTTGTGTAGAGTCCTCTTCAATCTAATGACAGGATATGGTTAAAAATTTAACATTTTTCATATATATATATATATATATATATATATATATAACATTTAAGTAAATAATAAACTTTAATGCCAGTGACTTACCTTTAGACTGATCATATTCCACTCATTAAACTCTAAAGGCATAATGAGCTCAGTGGAAATATGAGACCATCTTTTTTGCATGTGACGGTAATGTCTATTTTGCCTTTAAAATAAATACACAAACAATGGTAAATATCTTGCTACACAAAATTTCATAGAATATATATTTATATTGAATGTATCGCTCTCACCAGTAAAAGACGAAGGCAAGTGTAGCCATAATCCCCACAACAGCAGTACACAATACTATGACAATAATGTCGGCTTGGGTAGCTAAATAAATCAATAATGTTTTTTTAACAAACAATAGTACGTTTATTTCATAATACAATAAAGCTTGATGATTTAACTTGATGGAATCCTTTATACTTTTGGGATCTGGATGGTCTATAGGCAGACGCAGATTAGGCCAAATGAAGGAAGGATTCTTGTCCATGAGCTCTGTTTTTCCGTTGGATGTGTTGAACTCATAAAGAATCTTGTACTAAAGTACAAAAGAAGTCAGTCTTAATAAATAATCACTCCCCAGCTCCACTTATGAAGGGATATGTCTCGAATCTGTGGCATACCTCATTGTTGTTGTTAGTGTAGATCAAAGAAAATATGAGATCCCTGTCTCCGTATTCATCCAGCTGATAGTCTCCTGCTATACCTGTGGGAAGAGAGGTTTTTCAGATTTGTATCATTCTGTGGAGCTAGTCCAATAATACCAGAAACGACAGAAGCTTTTTACCTTTGAAAGACAAATTTCTGAAGTAGTTCATGCTGACAGATTCCATATCCTTAAGTTCTGAGAACGACGTCCTCCAGATGGTCCTCATCACCTGTTTGAACAGCAGCACCGCATCATAATACGCTGCAATATAATCATTCATCTGCGCACAGAACAGTGAGAAGATCAGAATTAGTACTTCTAGAACAAGGAAATGTGATTTATGGAACAGAATGAATGGTGATTGGGATTCTGTTTGATATTTTAGAAGTAGTTTTGACTTGTCGGGACATAAATAGGAGATACCAAAAAACTTGACCCACCGTGTTGTTGCCAGAAGTATCAATGGTGTACTCTCTCGTATTGGGCATTGTTAGCACCAGGACGTTTTTCATAGCATCATTAGATTTCTCATAATAATATCTGTCACTGTGAGAGAAAGTTGGTATTGTTTATGAAGGTTCAGTCTTTGTTGACGTTTTAAATAAGGATTTTTTTTAAATCAGCACAGTTATATTGCAGCTAGCTTATCCATGCACATTTAGTAGATATGAAATACATTACTAGCTCTCTAGATTAAAGAAAGCAAGAACTGACTGACTTGTAAAGGTCAATCAGAAGAAAAGCTACTTCATGAGCAGAGTCCATAGTGCCGTTCTTCAGATCCATGACGTCATCAGGTGTTCCGCATAAAATGATCACTGTAAAACAGAAATCAACTTACTGAAACTCATAAGACATTACTATACGTAAAACGTTTGGTTTTTTCTTAGTATAAAAAAATAATATTATTAAGATCTCACAGTTACTGTCCCGGACTTGGCTTCCCAGAGCATCACTGAGATCATCCTCTTTTCGCAGAATCCCGATTTTATCTAAACTAGTGGAAAAGTTGCCTAAAGCCACCTCAAGAGCATTGATGTACCTACAGACAAACCCCAAATCATACAAAGAACCATATGGCAATATGAAAACTACTAAACTATATTCACTATACTCACCAGAAACAGTCCTCTGTGTTGTTCTGTTTCTTGTATAAATATGCTGTTTTCCATTTAGGCTTGATTTCATCTCCGAAAGGCCAAAACTTAAGGAAGAACTTGGAAATTTTTCTTGCTGGAGGCAAAAGTCGAGTCAGATCTCTCTTGAAGTCACAAGACAATCCAAAGCTTCCGGCTGAGATGATGGGCATGTTGAGGTTCAGTCCGATCTCCAGACTACAAAAAGTGGTCACATTAAATAAAACACTACAGTTAAAATGATTGGTTTCAAGACGTAAAAATACTTTGAAGTAATATACTTTTAAGATTCAAAATACCATTTAATACAATTATATACACTTCTCTTTCATTAGTAATTATTGATTTGAAATGGATTTCTAAAGGGAGGGCAAGAAAGGAAAGGACGTGACATGGGCCCAGGTGTGGCTTCCCATACTAGAAGAGCGCTGGTTGTTCACTCCCCCCACCTACAATCCCTGCTGGGAATCAAACCCATGACCTTTGGGTTACAAGTCATTTTCCCTATTGGAAGACCTAAGGATCTTCAGAGGACCTAAAGCATCTGAACAAAACAAAGAACTACAGGCAAAAGACCTGTAAAAGCAAAATCTAACATACTCAGCCATTTGGAAGGTGGCGTAAGTGCAGGTTGGTCCCAGCAGAGCACATCCCTCCTCCCCTACGTTCTGGAAAGAAATCACAACGATCAGTCGGAAGACACTTTATATATAGTGTAGTTTCAATCAAGTATGTCAAAGGAATTAAAAAGACCAGAACTGACCGCAAGATCTTTTAAAATTTCAACCCCTTCACAGGCACTACTGGCACAGCCATTTTTCAAGTAGTAAATGGTTTTAAACCCCCTGAATTTGACTTCTAATTGAGGATTCCCCTCTGGAAAAAAGGTAGAAAAAGAAACAAATTTGATTCAAACTATAATATGAACTTCGAATTTGCATGATTATTTCAGAACTACATTTTATATTTAAACAATAGTACTTACTAACATCTTTCTTTTTTTTAACATAACAATTGACTATAAACACGAAGAGTGTCATTTATGGCAAGCCGTTTTAGCTTAAAATATTATTACTAGTAACAATTCAATTAAAGAGCTCTATAATTACATTCTTACTAGCAACATTTCAAATTAGAGAGCTCTCTAATTTAATTCTTAATAGTAAAAATGCAAATACAGAGCTCAGTAAAAAAAATTAAAATGAAGACCTCTTTAACTTGTACTAGTAACAATTGAATTTGAGATCTCTTTTAAATGAAATTCTTACTAGTAAAAATTGCTTAAAAATTGCAATCCTTACTAGCAAAAATTCGGTTGTAGAGCTCTGCAATTAAAAATGAATGACAATGGAGACCAATTAATTTTTTTAGAGCTCTTTAATCAGACTTTTCACTAGTAATTATTTCATTAAAGGGCTAATCATAATTGATACTTATAAGAATTTAATTGTAGAGGTCACTAACTGAATTGTTATTAGTAAAAAGGCAATTATGATGAGTAACGCTGGGTGTATTTTAAGCTAAAACGGTTTGCCATACATATGTTTCCACTGACTTCCATTCATTTTAAATTGCTCAACTGAATTTAAATTGCTCAATACAATTTAATTCTTACTAGTAACTATTCCAATTTTGCTAGTAACAACTCTGATTAGTGAGCTTCTTACTGTAGTAAAAAATGCATTTACAGAGCTCTGCAATTCAAATTTTACTAGTAAAATACCATTGAATATATGTTTCATTGCGGAGCTTTAATTGAACTAAAGAGCTCTCTGATATAATTGTTACCAGTAGGAATGCAATTTCAGATCTTTTGGTTAGAGTGTTCTCTAATTTGTTTTTTTGTAGCAAAATTGAATTAGAAAGTTGTTACAATTATGTGGTTAAATTGTTACGATAACCAAACAAGAATATTATTGCAGAGCTCTCTAATAAAATTTGGGAACTCTATAATTCTACTGTTACTATAATAACAACAGAATTAGCGAGCTTTGGAATCATTTTTAAGAACTGAATTTTAGAACTCAGTTCTAACTAGTACAAATTAGAGAGCTCAAAATAATTGTAACTAGTAACAAGTGATTTAGAAAGCATTCTAACTGACTAGTCAAGCTCTTTCATTGAATTGTTACTAGCAAAAATGTAATATATTTTTAAGCTAAAACGGCCTTCCAAAGTAATTTAAATAGTCTTTCTTCATATTCACATTCTATATAAGCTAGGATGATACTTTACCGTCTTCAGATATGTCCAAATCCTTTCCAATGGCGCTCAGCACCGCAGGCTTTACAAAATTAATACTCCAGGGCGACACATCATCATCCAGTAAAATAACATTCATCAGAAGTGTTCCATTAAAGCAAGACTCTTTCATGAAGTCACTTTGCTTTAGGAGTAGCCATGATAGACATGCAAATAACCAGACGCGGTAATCCATACTCAGAAGTTAAGACGACAAAAAGACAAAAAATTAAGTCTCTAGGCCTTTGAGGTCAGCGTGTTTGTTGTTGTCCTGCAGTTGTCTGAGATAAATCCTGAAGACTTCATCATTTATATTCCAAGAATGGAAAATGTAGAAGAAAAAACAAAAAGACTTTTATCCTAGCTAGTCTTCTGTTCTAGACAGACACGCTTTCACACTGATCACTGTGCTCTCACCTGAGCATGTTAATGAACAACAAAGTCAATAGTCGTGTCTCAAAACCTAGTGTGCTGCCTACATAGACAGCATTAATGGGCACATTTCCAGCCAAACAGCTTTTTTTTTTGCTGTCTATATAGCTAGTTCACTAGGTATAGTGAGCTAGCTATATAGACACTGTCAGAGTGAACGTTTAGAAATCTTTAATAGTCTAATAGAGAAGCTTTATAGACATATATGTGTTAATAATCACATTTCTGTTATAGCAACTGAAGCAGAAGCTCTCTGGGTCTATTGAACAATATTGTGCAGTGAGAAGGAGTGAAGGACAAAGGTTGAACCATAAAAATCGTCCCATAAAAATGGATGCATCATAAAAGCAATCAGAATGAAGCACCTGTCGTGTTTGTTTTCCCAGCTGAGAGCAGAAAAAAATACATAAATTACTATCTGATGCATGTTATGATTTGTCGTGCTTAAGTTTATTATTTGCGTATCCACATTTTTGTTTTTATTTTATATACTGAATATATTGCATACAACATTATTTAAATGTAATTTTAAGTTTCATTTATGCCCTGAATGATGTGTTTGTCGGTGCTTTAGAATATACTACAATGTGAGCTGCGTTTTCACTTAGAGACAGCTAAAAGCAGTGTATAAAAAAGTACATTAAATACATAAATAAATAAAAGCACACTTCATTATAATCTTTAACATTTGTTCTTGTTAAATGTACTTGAATGTGCCACACTCATTGTTTTGTGCTTATACATGTTTCTTTCCAACAAGTTTATACACATGGTGCTTCCCCTCAATAATGATTTATCATGTCAAACAATAATCCAGACACTTCATATATTTATGGTTCCGTTTAATTTACGGCTTCTGAGAAAAATCTGTAAAGTAAATCTTGTAATCTGGGCCATAAGACGTCAGCAGACCTCATAAGTCATATTCTATCTATCTATCTTTTAACTTCTAGCTAACGTGCACATAAATAAATGTGTGATTTTATAAGGTGATAAAGAAAAGTAGCTGTTTCTTTTATAGAATTTTCCTATAACTAGCTGCTGGTTTATGAGCTGATTGTGCAATATAAAATGTATTATAATGTTTAAATAAAATCCCTTTATTATCCCTTTGAAGTATTTCAAGTTCCAAAATTCCAAGTATGGGTCACCATACCTGGCCACAAGTCACTTCACTTTCACTTTTGTATTGCTTTCTATCTGTAGTTTGTATGATGTACTGCTCCCTCTATTGGTCATTCGTACACATGTGGCTGGCTCACTAAAAACCCCACCCCTAGCTTCCAATAAATGCCACTACAATATTCAATATTTATTTTAATTCCTGATTCCGCTTGGACTTTGGCAGTCTCCATATTTTCACACCTTTATAGGCATTTCGTTTACATAACCTGCATGGAATTAAAAAATTGAAAAATTAAAAACAAATTTGAAAAACTGAAAATAGAATAAAGTCATAACTTATATTTGGTTTTAATGGATAAGATAGCAAGAAAAAACACTGCATCTTGTTGTTTCGTTTTTATTAGAATTATCATAAGAAGCATTGTTCTTGACAAAGTGAACTACTGTGATTTTGGGATTTGTAGCTTTCTTACAGAAAACTAATACCAGTCCTCTCAATCACAATTAAAGAAATAGAAGTTTCCACTGATGTGCATTAATTTATGTTAGGAAATCGGTTTAACATAAATGACTTGAACATACACTTCACAATGAACTCAAATGGCTCTGTACAAAAAGTGAAAATAAATACATAATTACATATAAGTGACAACATTTCAAACAAGGGAAACACTGCTGCATTTTGTTTCACAGTTATGTTATGTTCTGCCAATGCTATATTAAAGCTCAGCTGACTTGCACCTCAAAACATTTTTCAAATAGACTTTTCACCAACTTCCTGTTGCTTATTAGCCAGACCGGAGAAAACAACAGTTGCATAACCCTAATTGCTATTCCATCCCTATCCTACTTACACACAACACCATTTTACGCCAACATGAGCACCTCAAGTTAAACCTCTGCCTTTAACTCTCCCTCTCTGACTTTTGTCTTCTGTTGGGCTCTGAATGTGTGAGCTAGGAGCTGATAACTTGCCCAGACCAGGTCTCATGCTTCCTTCCGGAAGACAGGTTGGTAAGGGCCACCTCAACGGCTTGGAACTTTATGTTCTTGGGAGGAACAGGACACACTTTGTAGGTCACCTCATCCCCCTCCATTGGCACATATTCACCTTCAATACTAAAAAGAAAGAATATAATATAATAATTTCAAAATTAAATCGTAATAAACCATTCTCGACAGAAAATGTTTTACAACATTTTACAAACTATTTTTATATTTTCACACTTACTCTGAGATGTGAACAAATATGTCTTCTCCTCCATGGGAGGGGCGGATGAATCCATGACCTTGTGACCTTGAAAAGTTCTTGCAAATGCCCTTGAAGACAGGTCCAGATTTGGCTCTTACGGATCTGACAAAATACCAGAGTAAAGAGGCTATAAATCAACTTATTACTTCTTTTTGGTAATATGAAAGCACAAAACACCTCATAACCCAACTGCAGTCTGATTGAGATTAGTTGGAATGAATGAATGTCGCTGAGCGACACAGAGTTCCAGCTCCCTCCAAAGATTTTTAATTGGGATTAGGTCTGGAAACTGGCTAGGTCACTCCAGAACCTTGATATGCTTCTTACAGAGCCACTCTTTGGTTTTCTTGGCTGTCTGCTTTGGGTCATTGTCATGTTGGAAGACCCAGCCACGACCCATTCTTTAATATTCTGACTGAGGGAAGTCATATTTTTGCCCAATATGTCACAATACATGACCCTGTTTATCCTTTCCTTCATACAGTACAGTCATCCTGTCCCCTGTGTAGAAAAACAACCCCAGAGCATGATGCCTTCAGCCCCATGCTTCACTGAAGGTATGGTATTATTGGGATGATACTCATCATTCTTCTTCCTCCAAACACAGCGAATGGAGTTAAGACCAAAAAGTTTTACTTTGGTCTCATCTGACCACAGGACTTTCTTCCATAACTCCTCTGGATCATTCAGATGGTCCCTGGCAAACTTCAGACGGGAATGGACATGGGCTGACTTAAGCAGGGGAACCTTCTGTGCGATGCAAGATTTTAAACCATGACGTCTTAGTGGATTACTGATAGTAGCCTTGAAAACAATGATCCCAGCTCTCTTCACTACATTGACCTCCCATGTTGTTCTGGGCTGGTTCTTCACCAATCTTAGCATCATTGATACCCCACGAGGAGAGATCTTCCGTGGGGCCCCAGTCCGAGGGACAATGACATCATTAGCTTCTTCCATTTTCTGAAAATTGCTCCAATTGCCTGTAGCACTTTCCAGCTTTGTGAAGGTCTACAATTTTGTCTCTTCGGTCTTTTGGCAGCTCTTTGGTTCTGTCCATGTTGCTACTTAGACTTTGGCTGACAGTGGGGTGTCTTTATGACAGCTGACGACCTCAAACAGGTGTTACTAATTTAGACTAATTTAGTGTAGCTGGACTATTTAAAAGCAAATTAACAGCTCTTTGATGGTCAGAGATCTGGCTGATAAGCAAGTGATCAAATACTCATTTGACACAGTAAAAGTTAAAAAACATACAATGTGATTTACGGATTTTTCTTTTTAGATTCTGTCTCTCACAGTGGAAATGCACATATGCTTAAAATTGTAGACCCTTCCATAATTTCTAAGTAAGAAAACTTGCAAAATCACAAGGTGATCAAATACATATGACCTCACTGTATAGATAGACACACACATACATACAGGGCTTATTGACATCAGGATATGATGGTTTTATTTTCCGTTGATACTTTTGTGTTATTGTCAGGCCCACACATGCCTGTTTTTGACTAAGTTTCACTACAAGACAAAATTTGGGCAACAAAAGGTTTGAGTAAGGTGGGAGATTTTAGCAATGAAACTATGCTCAGTTTTCAGGAATTAAGACAAAAGTTTGATTTGCCTAAAACACTTTTTTTTAAATCTCCAAATTAGGAACTTTATTAATAAAATGCAGCATTCTCTTTTCTTGCCAGATTTGTCTCCTTAAGGAAAAGTTACATTAAACCACTTAAATGGTGCTAGGAAAATTTCTTTATTTTACAGGCTAATCTCCACTAACTGTAAAGAAAATATGGAAAATACACGTTTGGCATGGTGTCGAGATATAAATGAGAATATAATGGAAGAGGAGTGGCAGAGAAGCTTCCTAAAGACCAATACTTAGACGATTAATTCTTGGTTTAAACTTTTACAATAAAAGTGGATTATGGGAGTATACAACTCCAGAATACTACACAAATTTAATCCCAACATTCCCGATAAAGGTATAAAATGCAATCAGGAGATAGGAACTTTATATCATTGTTTATGGAAGTGTCCCAAAGTTTAATGTTTTTGGGGAAAAGTTTTAGACTTTGTATCCCTGGTATTGAAACAAAATGTGCCCAAATGACCTAATCTTTGTATACTAAATATTTTCCCTGTAATGTGTACTTTTGCTAGCTCTGATAAGAAAATGTTGATATTCTGTTTATTAAAAGCAAAACTTATTATAGCTCGTGTAAGGTCTAGGAAAATGAGCTAAAAGAAATTTAATTCAATTTAATTATTTTGGCTAAAAGAAATGTAATCCTCCTGGGAAAGCTGGACTCTCAAAGTTTGCAGATGACATACCATAAAACCTAATCAGATCTTCAAAGACAACAGAATGACCCAAAGACAGTAACACCCCCTCGACACCGACCCACTTTACGACCCCTTCCCTCCCTGTCTTACTTTATAGCACCTCACAGTTTTCCTCTCATGGAAAACTAATCAAAGAAAAATACTAAGTTACAAAATGTTATTCTGTGAAGATATTGTTTTTCACTGTCATACTCAGTATCAATTTACAAGTTTAAAGATGAGGGGTACAATGGTCCAGGGTTCACAGCAATCATTTATCTGAGGAAGAAATTAGAACTTTTTAAAAGAATTAGACTCCAGATTACAGTGGGCGTT
>JAUCMU010000021.1:5687361-5721736 GCA_032275025.1 Enteromius treurensis | reverse complement strand
TTTTCCCTTAAAATGATACATTTTCTCAGTTTAAACTTTTGTTCCGTGATTTATGTTCTATTCTGAATAAAATATTGCCATTTGCCATCTCCACATCATTGCATTCAGTTTTTATTCACAATTTTAGTGTCCCGACTTTTTTGGAATCCGGTTTGTAGTTCCAAACCTGTATGAATGTCTTGCCAAACACAAAGATATTTTGAAAAAAGTTGTATCTAGTTTTGGGTCACGATTGATTTTCATAGTACTTTTTTCCCACCAGAACAAAACAGCCCAGTTACAAACCTTTTTCAAAATATCTTCCTTGGTTTTCAGCAGAAAAAAAATAATTTATTCAGATTTGGGACTACTCAAGGGTGAGTAAAAGATGACAGAATTTTCATTTTTGGGTGAACTATTCCTCTAATGTATCACATAATTCTATTATTTTTGATGTTTTGGCTACACAAACTATCTGATGTTTAATTTGACGCAGCTTTTTGTGGCTTCTCTCAGGGGCGCTACATCACAGGAAGGAAAGACAAAATCCAATATTGATCTGTCGTCAAAATTCATATATATCGACATATGCACATTTTTAGTATGCATTGTCCCTGATTGAGCTCTGCCCTGTTTAAATAAAGAAATCTGAGATTTGAGATTTTGTAAGTTTGCTAGGCGTAAGCTGGTCAGAACCTTTAGGGAATTGTAATTCAATGAAAGTTAGGTAATCTTGATTGAAATATGATCACTTGTGAAGAAAACCACCACGAATGGCAGCATTCTTTCTCAGACAGGATTTTGTTTGGTTCAGATCAGTATATCTGCATATCACACTGCTGTCTTTAGCCCTTCCCACTTTGTGTTATGAAACCTTTTTTTTTTTTTTTTTGCATCTGTTACACAACGCTCAACTCTCATCTAAAATTTTGACATTTTCTGAGGCATCAAAGCATTTTTTGATCTAATAAATGTACATGTTGTTATAAATGATATGCAGACAAGGTACATTTAATTTATTTAATATGTACAACACAAAACATCCGACAACAAGACTCTGAGACAACATTTACAAGTAAAAAAAAATAATCATAAGACTTACAAAGAGAATTCACTCCTCCCTCCCCAAAAAACTATTAGAAAAACTTTCAAATCTGACAAAACAAAGGTTCGATACTGCAACAAAGTTGGCATCTCTTATGCACAAGCGCTTATCTTGAACAGCCGTCAAACGTTTGCATTTAATTGTCTTGTCCCTCATCTCACATTTCACTCATCAGAAAGGAAGCTCCAGGAGAAACACAAACCGTAGGTGCGCTTAAAGAAAGTGCCAACAGACCACAAATATGCAAAGTTTAAACACCTGCTTTAAGTGAAGTCGTTCTGCACCAGCTAAAGAAAACATGTTTTTTAGAGTCCGATCAAAGTTGGCTTTGGTCAAGCTTGCATTACATATCAGATTCCCTTTCCACAAAACGACAAATGTGTGAATTCTGCTAACTGAAACCTTAAACATCAACGCATTCCACTTCACACAGGAGATTAAAATGCAAAAAGAACGTGGCAAGCAGGGGGCTGAAGCCCTCGAGAGGTTTGAGCTTCTGATATGTAACTAGCGCACTTTTTAAACAGGCGCTCTGCTGAAGACACTTCCGGATTTATATAGACTCTGAGCTATGAATAGTGTGGTTCACACTGCAAAGCCATTTTGTAAAATATTTTAAGTTATCTGAAAAAATATATATCATATGGTACATAAGAAAAAAGTCCTATATCAGCACTTTTTCTAAGTTCTAAGCAGATATAAGATCCGTCACATGTACAGTGTTATTTCTGTACATAACCTAACCTCCAAGAGTCCCACAAAGGGCAAACTACCATGCTGAAGTAAACAAGAAATGATTTTAGAAGATCTACTCAGTTTTTTTTTTAGAGACGCTATGTAAATAAGTTTTGCAGATATACAGAGCACATATTTTCAGTTCATCATCTGCTGAATGATAGCACTTTTGAACAGTAAGACAACATTTACATCTCTTGTAGCACAAAACAGTTTTTGCTTTTACAGTTTTTTTCCCCTCCAGTTTTTTAGACATCTGTAATGACTTTTTTTTTATTATTATGCGATACATTCTCCCCCGTATTTCAACAATGGCATTTCATTTCCACCTTGCTGACGAATTGCACCACTTAGTGGTACATCGTACCAAGTTTGCCACAGGTATTCTTAGCAATAATGCCATTTCTCAGAGAAGTCAAAGATAAACATACTGAAGATACATAAGAAAGTCAATACCAGTGACTTCCAATATACACTATTTCCTAAAACTAGACATTATAAAACTTGTCATGAAACAAAAACAAGCAAGGGAAAACCTCTTTTACCCTAGAGGAATACAAAAAAGCACTTTAAATGGATATACATTGGTGTGCTTTTGCACTGAAGGAAGATTTGAATGAAGGGGATATGTTGTTTAGAGTGGCTGACAAGATTTTTCAAGAATATCACTTAATCATTCATTCAATTTTCTCCCGTTTCTCCTCTTCATTCCACACCATTATTAATTTTTTGCCTTTTAAAAATGCAAATAAATCAATAACCGTTTAAAGGTCTTCAGCCGGTGCACTTGAAAAAAAAAGAGAAAAGGTTGTTATTCACCACTTTAGTAACAGTTTTACTTGACCTACAAGAGCTGCTGAAGTGCGTGAGGCTGTTGTTTTTATGTGTTTATATGGAAACTTTCTGTGTGCACGTTTGTCTCTTACAGCTGCCCGTATTTGGCTTCATAGCGTGCCACAACGTTCTTGCAGCGCCCAAAGTCCTTGCGTAACTCTGCCACTTCCTGCCTCAGAGCGGAGTTCTCTCGCTCCAGAAAGGCTGCTCGTACTGTGATCTGGTTCTCTTTTAGACGCCTGGCATCTCGTGAACGTTTGGCTGCGACATTATTCTTCTTCCTCCGCTGCCAGTATTTCTCGTCCTGTAATTTTAGGGGAATGAGATTTTTTTCGGGTTGATGTCATTTACAACTGTATTTTTGCATATCATACATTCTGACATCTTTGTCACATTGCCATCTCACTGACTGTATAATTAAATTCTGGCCTCAGGCACAAATGCTTTCTAGATCAGAGTCAAGTATAAGGTTAAACCATATTAAGGTAATATTTCGGCAAGAATATTTTATCTTATTTTGTGAGATACTAATAGTTTTTATTAGTGCTGTCTAACAATTAAATCACATCCAAAATAGAAGTTATTGTTTACATACACACATGTATATATAAAATACAAGCACATGCATGTGTGTAGTTAAGAAAAATATGTTATGTTTATACATTAACCATATTTATATATAATATAAATGTATATGTAAATAGATTCAAAATGTATCTGTATATACACATACATTAATATTTTGAATTGGTTTTTATTGTTTGATTTTCAGTTTACTTATTCTAGTTAAAGTTTTAGTCTTTTCCTATTGTTTTGTCATTCTTATTAGTTCTTTTAAAAATATATGTCTTTATAATTTTCAGCGATTTTTATTTCAGTTTTAGTTTACTTAAGTTCATCAAGTAAATTAAGTACATATAATGCCTTAAAACAGTAACTATTTCAGTAAAAGTTTATTGTTTTTGTTCTAGCTGCATATAATAACCCGATGAGGAAGTGACGAAGTTTACCTTCCGTTCGTCAGGCACAAACACTTTCTTTGCTTTCTTGATCATAGGCTGAGGCTTCAGCTCCTCCTCGGAGAAGCGATGTTTGCGAGGGTTGAACAATTCACCTCCGGGTATGCTTGACAGCACGAGGTCTGTGGGGTCTGGTTCATAGGCAATCTCTACCTCGATATCATCTGGATTGATGGGATCTGGCGTCACACGCTCCTCATCTGTGGTAAAACCCATTTCATTACTTTCAGAAATTCTTTGCCATTTTATTTGAATATGCTAAAATACCACTTGATCAGTCAGACCTTTAAGATAAACAGCCTAACCGTGTTGTGGATTTAAGTGTAAAGAAAGTACACTGTGTTCTGTTTCCTCTGCTGACCTGATTGGATGTCTGTTGAGCTAGAACTGGATGCCGTGATTGTGACCACTTCCTCCTCGCACTGATCCAGTTCCATGACTGGCATAAGAGAGACTGCTGGGGCCGTCTTGCCGTCCGTTGGAGATGGCGTTTCAGTTGACAGCTGTAAGGTTTCCTTTGCAAGGCTATTTTCCTGAACCTCATCCTCTGTAGCAGGGATGCCATTCTCCATGAGAAACTCCTCCAGATCCATGTATTCCAGGTGGAAGGTCTCGCCATCGTAGGGAATGGTCTTGTCCCAGATGGCAGGTGTTAAAGCAGCCGATGGTCCCATTTCATTGACCCCTCCATTGTCCACATCCTCAAAGAGTTTCTCTTTATCATTTTCTGCAATAATAATAATAATAATAATAATATTAAAAAAAACTGCATCTAGTAGGGTCAACAAAAAAGAAATTTACCTGATAACAAAGTTATCAATGCATGATGCTTGCACATTTTATCATTAATAAAAGTGTGATACGATTAAAAGGTTATTTGCTTGCACAATATGGAAAGAAAGAAACAAACCGTATCCATTTCATTTCGTGACTGAAATATTCTTGCAAAATATTTAGTTCAAATAACCGGATAAAACGTATTATTAAACGTGCGTGTTGTTGTTTCATATTTCCCATTTTTGGTATTTGACAAGAAATATTCAGTATATAAAAACAAACATTTATAGCCACTATATAATGTGCATGTATATTAAACAGTGCTAAATTAACGAATTGTTATTGTGAATTGCTTAACTACCGAACGATTCATTCACGAAGAGAACCTAGCTAGTTCGATCCAGTTTTTCGAGAATGCAAGTCCCGCGAACCATGTCATAAATAACACAAAAAGCACGATATGCATTTACTCAACGAGAAAAGTGTCCTGGTCTGTTTTTATATTAGCATACACAATGCATTCGACAATAAATCGGCGATAGAGCGAGCGGAGACTACAAGCTAACGTCACTGCGCAGCCACAAGCGCCGACTGGTGCAGAGGCACTTACCGTCGTCGCCTTCGAGAAGATTCGGTGGCGGAATCTCCATGATTTTCTTTAAAACTACCGGAAAGGCAGGAGAAGGAGTATCAGAGCCTGCGACAATCCTGACGGAAACCGAGTCCACGTCCATTTTGACCGACGCTGTCGTGCCGCGCTTAAGAATAGCTTGACTTTAAGGCAACTTCAAATGCTTACGTTAGTTTAATCAGGCAAAATATATGAATGTCTTTAATGCCTTACGTTTTAAAAAAATCTAATCTGAAATCAGCTCGCCGGTTCAGATCTTTCTATTCAGCCACTACCGCTGTGTTTGACCCGATTTTCCATCTGGCTTACAAAAAGTGTCTTAATATGCAAATAGACCACGCCCCTTCTTCTATTTTTTGGGATGTGGATTGGCTGGTGGTGTATCCATCTCATTAATTAATAATTAGGCGGGACGACACAGAGGTGTTTCAGTTCGTAAAGTGAATGGTTGTTGACATGGTTGTTTTTCAAAATGTAAAAAACGTGTCACGAGACCCATATAGATAAACTGTAACATTTGGGTTTAAATGTGGGCGTTAAAACTATAAACATCTTTGACACTTTTACCAATTTATTCCAAATAAACTCGCTTTCTTACGATTGACCACTTTTTTTATTGAGCCTTTAATTCGATCAGTCATTTATTAACACAATGGTGGCAGTGATTAAAACAATAATATGCTTAGTCATCGCACCTAATTAGCTCATGTCTCGCGGGAGAACTGTCTGTGTACCCATATCTCTATAGATCATTTTTTATCCAGTCTACGGGGGGGGGGGGGGTTGGCACATGGCCTCGCACGTGCAGTCATCACACGCACAGAGTGCGTACGAACCAATCACGAAGCAGCAAATGTATTGGAAAAGTATTGCGTGTTTCACGTGCAGAATCAGACGGCAAACATCTTGCCCTTGGGTTTACGACGGGTGATATGCAATTTTGCCATATTTCACGTTTTGTTTTTTCTGTTATATGTTGCACACGATGCAAATAAACAATAAGCGATTGCAGGGTGTACCCCGCATTTTTGTGTATTATTTGCATTCAATTTGTTGTATAGTTTTCACATCAAAAGAGGATCTGTGTCAACACATTTTAAACATTTGCCTGTCTGTTCTACTTAATAAAAATGACAGAATCAACATCATTCGCATGCTGGCAATACTCAGTGAATAAGATAATTATAATGGATACTTTTATTAAATAAATGCATACATTAGAACAGTCACCAAGTATGTCCTATTTCCCCCCCTATAATATGAAAAGTTTAATTGTAAATAAAGTCTATTTTGCCTCTGTCAGTAATGTATCCAAAACCTAGCGTTAGAAAATAATTTCTCAATACACACAATTAGCTTCTCACACTTATTATGAAAAAAGTTACTTTCATCTAAATCAATGCATTTTTATTGGTGGTATACAACTGGAAATTCAACCAATTTGCGTCTTATTTTGAATTTATATACTACTACGTATGTACCTACTTAATGAATGACGTAGTATCTAATGTCACAAATACAACCCTGCAGCATACCAGCTCTGTCGGTTGCATACTCCACAGAAGAAATTTGGGCGAATTTGTTGTTCAAATTACCCTTTTTTGAGCCATTAGTGAAAATTCTTACCGTTGTCATCAATCGAAGGGACAGAGAAGGGATACTCGAGCAAGGATTTGAATATTTCCGGAATTTCTGAAGACATCTCAAAATGGGATCAGTTCCTCAACACCTGGGAAAAAGCTGGATGCAGGAGATGCGTCCTTACTTACTCAAAACTGTTTCTCTCATAGAGTTATTTGACGCACCGCCACTAAGAATTCTCAAACTTTTTATTGCGGTCACAAGGTCTGTCGTACTTACAAAGTTACTTAACTAGTCCCGCCTCAAATCCCCTTATTTCCACAGGGATGAGGAGTTTGACCAATGAACATCGTTTCAGCGTGCTGGCCGTTTAATATTCAATGAGGCACGGTCGTTTATTGGTCATTCTAGTTCTATGCGTTCACTCAGTGAGCCAATAAGAATTAAGACAAGTTATCTAAGCCTAAAACATCTGCGTGAAGGGCGTTATGAAAGTGAGGGCGAACATTCAGCTCAGTTGCGCTATCACTTTTATTCTTTTCCAGACCTTCATGTCGTATTTGGTCAAATTTAATAATTTCCATCTCTGTAGTAGCGCAATAAGATAATTTAATCCAGAAATTAAGATTGCAGAATAAAACGTTCATTGAGATTTTCAGGTTTTAACTGATTAATAATAAACGTAGCATCAGCATGTTTACAAGTATAACACATCTGCTATCTCTGTATTCTTTGACCTACAACTACCCAAAGGGGCAAAGGCAATGTGGTTAAAAAGGCTATCCATGCATTACTGACCCATTGTGTAATCACAAATACAGCCTAATCTAACAGACTGTTAAGTATGCTGCGTTTTGCATATTTTTAGTAGTCTACATGCTAGTCAGGTTTGGAGGAAGGTCACATTTGACTGGATAAAAATATATGCAGTGCAGGAAAAGTGTATAAGATACACGCTAAATTTTAAATGCATTCCTTAAAGACAAATAGGGCCGGTTTCCCGGATAAGAATTAGATTAAGCCAGGACTAGACCTTTGCTAATTTAAGACATTTAAGAATTTTTAGAAACATGTCTTACAAAAATGCATTATCTGTGAGCATTTCAAGACCAAAGAATGGTAATAATGTATTTTAAGGTAGCCCAGTGCAAGCTTTTTCCAGTTTAGACAGCTCTTAACATTTTAATCTAGGACTAGTCTTAAACCCTGTTCGGGAAACTGCCCCGTAGTGTTTAGGAGCACACCAGAATATAAATGACCTAAGAGCTTATTTTTAACAACTAAATCCACATGAATAAAAGACATTTTCTAAAACAGTCTATTTATTGTTAAACACTTTCATGATATTTGGTCCACTGTGATCAATATTTCACTTCCAACCAGGGAGAAAAAGGAGAAACAAAAACAAACAAATGTAAAAATACAGTACAAAAAGAGGCATTGTTGTTTTTCCTTTTCATTTTTTCAAAACCCTGATTTTTACTGGTTATCTAAGCAGGTGAAAAATAAAGCCAACAGAAACATCTCCACCGATATAATCCAACATTTGCTAAATCCCACATTGTCTTCTCAGGCAGAACATGAATTATTATGAAAACATTTCTGCTTTACACTTCATCTAGAAAGTGTGCAACACAAAGATCATTTTAAAACGGATCAACCTTCCTTAGTTTTGAAGTCCAAAGAGCCCAGAACATTCCAGTTCTGTGCTAAAATAAACTCAAATGGAGAATGAGGATAATGAGTTAATGACCATTACTGCAGCCTCCAGACAGTCAATGGCCAGCAGTACTAACCCTTTGATATGAATATGAACGATTGCAAATTCCATCCCATGTTTGAACAACAGAGACTGTTAACTGAGCTTCTCTGCTCTCAGGTTGTGTTCTCTCTCAGCACGATCACGTTCCCTCAAATTAGAGTCACGTGCAAAACCAGTCTCCGTTGCAAATCTAGAGAACATTAACGATACACTTCCCCCCCCTCCCTATTTCTTTAAACAAGTTGTCTAACAGTGTGTATATATCATTATACTGAAAGAGTAGGATTATTTGTTAAGGTATTTATAATCGTATATAAATGTATCGTATAAGGCGCTATGCAGACAAACAAATATCCATGTATGCTTTGTGTCCCGTCCCAGTATAGCGCTGTGAAGATCGAATCAAAACAATCAAGAACGTGGTGCAGTGGAAAGTTGCAAAGGTATGATGTCTTTTCGCTACAACCACTCTATAAACCCTCTTTAAAGAGATCCCGGGTTTCAGAAAACTGACAGTATCTAAAAAGCATCACAAAAGCCTGACATCCTAAATGTTAATGGTGTCGCTTGCATTGTTTAGGTTAAAAAGAAACAGACAGAAAACTACCCTAGGATCTCAATTCCTCTATTCTGGACAGCTCACTAAGCATACATAGACATAATTCACTGTTAAGTATTATATTCATACATGGATACATATATTTAAAGTGTTATACATAGCAATTAACATATACATATATCAATAGCATATAGGAAGATAGAAGTAGTCATAATGGCAATCATTTTCATCACTGTCATCATCATAATAATAGCAGTAGTAATAATATGATCCCTCGGTAAAGCGTACTAGGTCACTCCAGAAAGTCCCCCTCAATCTCCACGTACACTGGAATCTGTTACCGAGCCAAAACCTGCTCCTTCACATGCCTTTAAAACCCTGAAATTCAATGCAAAGTACAAACTTGACTATTTTCTATAACAAACCAAGCTCAGGGTGCTTCAATTACCATTCTATAGCATTTATAGGCAGTTTGGGGCAGCAAATTCTCACGTAGACCTCACAAACCGGACACTTCTGGAATGACTCATAAGAAAAAAAAAAATTAAAATTAAAATTCACTAACCATCTAATCAGCAATACATGTCATATAGCATAGCTCAATAACAAGAAGTTCTATGTAATCAATACAAGGTAAGGTTATACTTAATTAAGCTTAACTGCTAAGTTATCAATAATCATTAGTAGTATGCCAATATAGTAGATATATTTGTGTGTGCATGTGTGTGTTTGTGTATATATTTATATATATATATATATATCATGTCCACTCAAAGGAAGGACAAGGCATACTAAGGGTAGCACTGCATGTCTTGACAGTATATTATGAATATAACTACACATAGGCATGGCAAGTACAGCTCATTTGCCTGTATTCTTGTAATGTGTCTCCGGTCATGCTCTTAATATGAAATTAATAGACTGTTAATATGGAGAACTAATGAGCTACTGGCCTGCGCTGAACTGTGAGTCTCCTAGTAGCATGTTTATGGGTGTTACAGATTACGCACTTCAAATCCCAATCTAATAGCTTGAATGAACAAACATAGAAGCATCTTCCAACCTCCAATCCCTCGATCAAAGAAAGAAAATAATAATAATAACACAAAGTGTATTTTCAATCCAAATTAGTCAGATCACTCAAGACTACAAACAGCCCTTGTGTGCACTCTATCATCTTTTTATCAAGCACTGCCTAACTGTCACTCAGTGCAAAGGGAAAGAATGAGGAAATGTGTGCATGTCAGTGCAAGATCTGTGACTGGCATTATGCAAGTTGGGGTGTTTTTTACTTAGTTAGTCCATTATTAATTGCCTTGGTTTATCAAATACATTCGACATCCGAACAAATCTCAAATTTCTTGTAAATGGCCACTTATGGCTGTACATTCAAACTCTTCTACCAATATGGCAGTAACACAGAGTTAAACACCACTTCATAACTTCAATCTGATGCCAAAAACTCGACTGAAACATGAGTGGCTTTCATGCCAGGTGCTTTGATTTAATACAGGGAGAACCAGTCTGATTTGGTTTTGAGTTTAAAAAGCACTGTGGGAATAGATTTTTTAAACGCTCAGAAATGTGTTTAGGGAACGTAAAAACAAATGGCCCTTTTTTGAGTTAGCTGTAAAAGTACCAGTGTGCACTCACATCACATGTCACAAGCCTGTGCCAATTGTCATGTCAGTGAATGGGCGAATGCGTTTGATAATGGGTGAAAAAGCGTGTCGGGGTGTGTATGTGGCAACAATCACTGTGTAAGTCTTAAAGTCAGACGCTCTGCCCCGAAGGGCATAAGAGCCTGGTACTTCCCAGAGTGGCACTGAAAGAGTGGGAAAGGGCCTTAGAAGCTGACATCTGAACAGGAAGACTCATCCAAACTGCAACCACACACTTTCGGGCCCAGGTCACAGATCCCCTCCACCACCAGACATCTGTCGCCCAACCTGTCAAAAATAAAAAAGCACAGATAAATCTGATAGGGCAGTTTAAGAAACTAAGAGCTTTCCACTTAGGGGGTTTCACACAAACAAACCACTTTCTTCTGCAACCACCCACCATTGACTCCGAATAGTCAGTTGGCATGGCGATCTGTTTTTCCTCTGGGGGTGGAGTCATTAAGTTGCTGTCTGCACGTCGGTTCTGATTGGTCAGTGAAAGCCACATCTCGTACATCTGCTGCATGTCTCTCACTTAAAAGAGCAGAGAGGTACACATCAGCTTGTATTAAAACGCATTAAACAAATTAAATCACACCCTCAAAAATGCATGAAAAATAAAGCTAGAAATCATTCGGTTAAAAGAAATGGATTCTCACAGCTGTTATTTTTCATATAGGTCCACACATCCCGCTCCTCCAAACTGTGTGCAAAAGAACAGTTCCCAATATAGTGGCACTTCTTCTGTTTCATGACATGAACACACATCTGCAAACACACAAAAAAAAGTCTATTTCCAATGTGAAAAAAAAAGATATTTTTATAATCTGTGTTCCAGAACACTATTAACAATGTCGCCTTTCGGTGGTTCATGGTATACTGAAGATAATACATAAATAATGTTAGTTCAGAGGGCTGAGTTGAAAATGTCCTGTTTTAACAAAACAGATATAGCCAATACAACAAAGAAAGATTTTAGTTTTTGCCGTTTACTATTCAAGCATGAATAAAAGCAAAGACATTTTTTGTAGGCTGCCTGACATCCAATAATCTCAAAAACGTTTTGTACTCTTTTTGATTAAAAATGTTTGTGTTATATTATATATACACTGCCTTATTTAAATATTTGTTCAGTTTTTAATCCAAGAATTGATGATTAGATCTACAAACAAACATTAACTGATCCGCCTGTTCTGTTATGTTTTTAAGTAATGTTTAGGTGCTGTTATTAAATTTTAATATTTAGTATAATAATAATAATAATAATAATAATAAAGAGAAGGTTCATATTATACTACCAACAGTATTAGTTGTTAACTTTCTCTTTCTCTTAAGAAAAACTGTAATGTACTTATACTTACAAATCAATAACTTGTGAATACAAATCAAATTGTGAAATCTATACCAATTTCAAACCCTAATAATTACAATAGTATAAATATATTTACTAGAAATGTATTCAACCTGTCATTTGTCTGAAAAGACTGATACAGAATTGCTATTGGGAGAAATTTCTAATAAATAACTTTCATAACCATAAATATTGCACTGTACGATGTTTAACAGATCATGAAAACAGCACCACAGCTCAGTGTCGACACTGAAACCTGCTTGTCTGAAGAATTGTTGGTTTAAATTGTGACAACAAACAAAAAACAAAGGACTGACTCACATCATATTGTTGGGGGTAGGTACGAGAAAAAGGCAACGGTCGCACTACCACCCACTTTTTCTTCTCAAATGATTTCACTAGCAACACCCTGCGCTCTTTTGTCCAGCTGGAAAGAAGAATAGACAAAGCAGAAAGAAGTATTATACCATAATTACAACAAATATTACACCAAATACCATTGTTATTGACCTCAGGCAAAGCCGCTGCCTACTGTGTCCAATAAAAGAAGTCATATTACAATTGTTCCGGTAAACATTAAAGGTAAGTAAATTTTTAATGAGCACATAATCTGAATCCTGGTGGTAAGATGATGCCTGCTTGAATAAGGGAAGCTAACCTGTGTCTGGCTTTGGCAGTGCAGTACTTCAGGGACTTGTCTGGCTCATTGACCTGACCCTCCCTCCAACACTGTCCACACACAAACTTCATCTTCAGATTCAAGCCGCGCCCTCGACCGCATCCTACAAGTCCTCCTCCACCTCCTCCTGTGCTTCCGCCCCCGATGGCGTCTCCTCCTCCACTGACAACTCCTCCGGAGACCACAGCACTGCTGCTGACAGCGCTGCTGTTACTGCTGCTCCCGCTGGGCTGGTGGGGCCCAAGCATGGGCTGAAGATGGCGAGTGCAAAAAAAAAAAAAAAGACAGACAAGACTTGAATCAACAATTTACATATAATCAAATCTGCTGCAGGAGTAATAAGATAAAACGATTCGGGCAAAGATGAGCACTTGTGAGACAGCGCAGTGTGGTTGTTTGGCCTCACCTTTTGTCTCTGTGCATTTTGTTCCAATCTGTGCCAGTGTCTCTTAGACTCTTGCACCATCTCTTCATGGGTAATACCTGACCAATCACAAAAGCACAAATAAAAACCATCAGTTGCTTTCAATTATACTGTGTCAAACACAATAATGAACCAGAGGACGGGGCAATAAAGGCACATTCATTTCCTACACCACTGTTCAAACATCTAAGGTCAGTAAGAGTTTAATATCAAACCGGTCATAAAACCTGCATTTATTTGCTCTTAAATACTGTAAAATTGTAACATTCTAACTAGGGCTGTCAATTTAATGGGTTAACTTTATTAGTCAAGTAAAAAATAAATAAATAATGTGAATAGAACTATTTTAACACAGTTAATGCACTAGCCCCGCCTCACCCCTAGACCTGTACGCCATCTTGCATCTTGACTGTTCTCAACGTTTATGTCGTTTCCTGAATGAATCTGCCAATTGAACGAAAAGCGTGAATCAATGATTCACAGGACCATTCATTGAGTGAGCTTTTTAATGATTTCTGGTTACAGGTTTGAACGATGGAATGAGTCATAAAGACATTGTCTGCAACTTTTAGGCACTTTCTTATTTAGAGTATAATTCCATAAAAAAAATGACATATCACGTATGTACCTGTGTCCTGCTGAAGCACCCAACACTTGAGTTCTATGACTGAATGTGCAAAGGAGCAACTGTCCTCTCGCTGGCAGCCATATCGCACTTCATGGCGGCACACGTCAAACTGGCAGAGTGGGTGAAGAGGGCGTACTTTACTGTAGCGCACGTTTGCTGAGCGAACCACGTGCACCAGGCACCTGTCAGACAGCATCATAAGACAAACATATGAGAGGGGATATGATGCAATGACTGTGCTGCAAAATCACATTAGTGATCCAAGTCTCAATGCATTAAGACTCACTTGTTGTCATCAAAGGGATGTCGTGCAGTGAGGTTGGAACACACAGCGAGATTCTCCTTGCTTCTTTTGCTAATGATACGAGGTTTACTGTCAAAACATTCCTGCAGGAAGCAAGAGGCCAGAATGACCACTAAGACAATATATCAAAAGCAAAAATGTAACATATGTAGCTGTGAAACAGGCATTAAAGATGAAAGTGTACAATACCTCACAGAGGAACATAAACATGCCCATATGGAGCTGAAGGAGACGGGTGACACTGAGGGCCCGTCGTTCGTTGGTGCCCAGAGGGTCAAACAGAAGCTCACGACTCAGAGCTCCCTTCCTCTCCTGTGTCCAAACATCTATCTCCTCTTGGCAATAGGCAAAGGTGCAGTTTTCACCATACTGGCACTCCTGACGCTCTTGAACCTCTGCAAAGAGAGAATGATTAATGAGCTTAATTGTAACATTTTCATTATAAATTTTTGTTGGTGAAAATACTAGTGGCCTAAGACTTTTGCGCAGTACTGTACATCACAAAAATGTATTTAATACATAATCTCAACAATTCTTAAATAAACACTGAGCCATACCTTTGCAAAGAACAAAGGCCCCGAGGAAGTTATTACGAGCAGGACGGGGTCGCACCCTCTTCCAGGTGGGGTCATCTGAGGTCTTGAGACGACAGAGCAGCACATCTCTCTTACAGCGATGCGCTGCATCAGGTTGATAATGGTAGTCCATGACCCGTGGCCCTAATTGAGAAAAAAAATTATTATGAAAAAAAACACTTCTTTCAGACAGGTACAGCATGTTTAGGAATAGTTCTGATATGCATCTTTATTTTTTTACATCACACAGTTACCTATGCGACTGTAGCAAGCATTGCAGGCCTGTCTGAACTCATGTGTGGCAGCCAAAGGGTTTCGTGACAGTAGAGAAAGATTGGTACCAACTGGTCCATTCTGCTGGAAACAAGAAAAATTCTGAGTAGGTGATCGATAGCAAACCATTTTTACAAACATTTAAAAGTTACATACTGATAAGAGACACGGAGTAAGCCTACCAACTAAAACTGAGCAGTTTACAAATACAGAACAGTTTGAACTCACTGCATTGGAGGCATTATGATTCCGCAAACTGGGAATGAAACTGTGAGAGATTCGTCCACCTAAGATAAATAAAGAAATAAAATGAAAAGAAAAAAATACTTGATTTATCAACATTGTATTTTTTATTACTTATATACAGGTATGAAGTCTCTCATCTAGGAAGCATGTATTTGATCCAAATACAGTGAAACTGTAATCTTGTATAGTATAACAATGTAAAAACGGTTTCCTCACATAATTTTTTGTAGTTTCTTCTCCACTCTTCAGTGTCACATGACCTTTCAGAATTCATTCTATTAAATTCTAATCCTTATCAGTCTTGAATACAGATGTGGTGCTTAATATTTTTGTGGAAACTGAAACATTTATTTTTGGAGCATTTGAAATGTCATCAACTTAATGCATCCTTACTAAATATAAGTACCAATTTCTGCTAGTGTGTATCACATTTCAAGTTAAAACCCTCACCAGGAAGTGTGTACTCAGAAAGGGAATCCAGTCCTCCTGAGATTAGTGACCCAGACCCCCCCTTCCCAGCATCGTCTCCAGCTCCAGAGCTAAAGGAGCCGAGGGAGTCCATCGTCTGGGAAGAGGCTTCACTTTGACCTAGAACGGAGGAGGACTCCAGTGGGGGGAGCGGACTGACAGCAGAGTTGAAATACTGAGTTGTGAGCTGAGTGGAGGATGCTGGGAGACCTGGAGAGTAAGGAGGTCTCAAACCCACAGCAGTGTTTGGTAGGTTAGTGGGAATGGCCCCTTGAACTGGGTTCTAATAGACAGGAAAAAAAATGAAATCAGTACTTCCACACTGATCAATCAAGTATTGAGTAACTATTTCCTACTGTCCCTCCCTACAGCTCTATTTCACTCACCACGCTGACTTCAGCTCCTTTGGGAATACTTTCCAGCAAGGTGTCCAGACATGAGGTGTCCTCATTCATCCCACATTCATCTATGTGTTCCGATACAGGCACAGAGTACGGCACTCGCCCTGGTGGCTCCTGGCTTGGACTTTCTGGCAAATCTTGGGGCACAACTTGGCTCAGTGAGGGCATCTGTGGGTCATCACTTACTGGGATTGGTGTAGCCAGAGGAGCAGGGATGCACTGGGCACTTGTTAAATCTGTGGGATAAAGATGAGATCACTGAACCGCCCAATGAATTTTTGCTTAATGAGTATCCACAAATGTACTCATAATTTAATTCAATTTATACTGGTGTGTGTATATTTATATAACATACCTGATCCAATATCGGTCAAAGACTCAAGACCATTTGAGGAAGTCTGAACAGAAAAACATTTGTTAAGAGTAATCCAAACCATGCACTTCTCAATTTACATAACAGTACTTTTTTTGTAAAACTTGCCTCCCCTGTAGAATTTGTTTCTCCATTGCTGTCGGTTGCAGGTGTTGAAGAATCAAGCTGGAATAAAAAGGTATGACACGTTGGAATGAATGAGTACATGAGTACAACTACATGAACTGCAAGTAATCAATATTTTAACCTAGTAATCTAAAAAACAAACCTGAGGGCTGACGTATGCTTTGCGGATTTTCAAACCAAGTTTGTTTGCTAGATCCTGAGCAAGCTCACTGACTTGTCGGTCCTGGGTAAAATGAAGCAAGCAAACAACCAATGTTTTGTTAGTTAAGCATTGCATTAACTGGCAAGACAAGTCATACAAATCTCTAAATGAATATAGCCTACGTTCAATTAAATATTACCATTCAAAACGTTTGGGGTCAATACGATTTCTTTAATGTTTATGAGAGGTCTCTTATGCTCAGTAAGGCTACATTTATCTGATAAAAATACAGAAATATTCTAAAAGAAAAGTAAAGTATTATTATTTTCATTTATTTTAAAATGCCATTTATTCCTGAGATGGTTAAGCTGAATTCCACTTTCTTGTGTTATCCTTCATGTATCATTTTATGGTGATGAAGAAATGTTGTTTTTTCATCAACGTAGAAACTTGTTGTGGTGCTTAATATTTTGGTGGAATTCAAGATATTTCTTCAGAATCCTTTGAACGGAAAGTTCAACATATTTTTTATTATTATAAATGCCAATACTGTTGGTTTTTAATCAATCTGACAGGATAGGCATTTACAATTTCACAAAATATATATTCACAATAATAAAAGCATTCTGAATTAATGCACTATTTATTCTGCACACAAAAACATACGTGAGGGGCAGTTAATAGGCATCCGGTGCCACACTCATAAGCTTCTCTGAGTCTCCCCAGCTCCCTCAGACAAAGTGCCTTCCTGTAGAGTGCCCTGCGACTACCCTCTGACACACACAGTGCACTATCGCAGTCCTGCACGCCCCGCTCGTACTCCCCCTAAATAGAAAATACAAAGTGGATTTGCAGAAATCGTCTTTGCGACACTTAAATTACTACATAATTTGCACATACTAAATTCCATTAAATCCACAGCTGACGGATTTAAATGTCAACCAATTGTCCAATAAAAATCAAACTTACCAGACTATAATGAGCAGCTGCCCGGTTCACATAAAGGCTCTCTAACAGCTCAGGGGGAATGACCAGTGCTTCAGACTGAGCATAGCGAGCTACATTCACACCCTCGCTGTAATGGACTGCTGCCTGTCTCCACTCTCCATCGCGATACACTGCGTTACCTTCATCCAGCAAATTACATACTAGCTGAGTCAGGAATGCCTGAGAAAAGAAAGCAAGAGAGCTTCCATTTGAATTCAGCTCCCGGAATACAATAAATACAGATTATCTAGGTGGGGACACTTTTACTTTAGAGATATTACATATAAGTCATACCTCATAACCTTCAGGTTCAGGGAAAGGCAAAGATGACCTGGCAAAAGAAAAACATAGCAAATGTTCAACACGCAGTAAAGGGGAAAAAGTTCATATTACAACTGGATTGTGGAGATTCAGCTACACTTACTGAATGAATCCCAAAGCTTTCTGGATTTCTTCTTTACGCTTCTGTCGATCTAGATCCATAGCTGTAACATATCACAACCAATAAGCACAATTCTATTATATTTTAATAAACCTTAAGGTATGCTGTAAACAGAAATAAAACAAAAATACACATTGCATTGTCAAAACATACAATTATTGCAAGTGATTTTACAAAAGATAAAATGTTACGTAAAACATTTCGGTTATATGCGTTTTTTAATATTCTAGCAAACATTAGTTAATAAGGAAAATATCGATGATGCAAATTTGTTGAGACATAACTGAGCACAACTGAGTAAATTAACACATATTTATATGAACAAAAAGTAGATTTTACAGACATATCATGTCTAAGGCCTAAAATTCGAGATGAGCAACTCAGAGCACATCCCCGGACTCGCCTAGAAAAAACACCCACTAATGCAACTCTCTCCGGACTTCACAATCAAAAACAAAACCAGCAACCCTGTAGTCGTATTTGAAACGCTCTTCAACATAATTTAGAATATATAACATATTTGACCTACTTAACGTTAAAAGGCAATGTCAGTGGAACACACTAACAAGAAAGTTGACTGGCACGGGCTTCGGGTTAGCATTGGCTTTAATGCTAGCTAGAGCTCGGCTAGCCCGCTAATGTTGTCAACTTCAGGTTTGTTTACACCAATTAATATCAATGGTGAGTTTTATATGCCGACACGAAACAGTACTAACAAACAACCAAAACATTTTCCTAGAGTCTGATATTTAAAATTTTAATTCTGACTGTCCTTTTCTACACTGTGTCGTATAAAATATCTTGTCCTGGTAGCCAATTAGCAAGCTAACAGTTACGTTTCGCAAACGCTACAGCGAGGACGCGTTGAAAGATTTTTTACCTTAATAATAACTGGGATAAAATACCAGCGGATAAAGTAAACACCAGAGAACGTTGATAATTAAAATGCTATACACAAATTAATCTAACGTTACATTGCAAAATTCAGCTATGCAGCAAGCTAAAACAGAACCTTATTAGGAGGACATTCGACCCACCTAAGACTTTAGATCCTCTCTTCCACCAGGAACTGTTTGCTAAAGCAATAAATCCCTTTAACTATCAGGCAAAATGTTTGGGTGTTTTATTCCTTCAAAATCATACTTTTAATTCATTCGCCTGCCCCAAATCAACGGACAGAACATGTGCGTCTTGAGTCGTTTCCCCAAGTTGCGCCCAAGTTTAACCAAACCGTCCAGACTGTGAGGTCCTAAAGGCAGAGAGATGGAGCCTTTTTTGTTCAAAGTGGGGCATTCAGCCACTAGGGGCATGGGCGATTTTCTTTACAAAAGCTTGGCAACTCTTTCATAAAGCAATGGCCAGAAATCTCGCTTTATATATAATAAAATGCTTACAATAAATTACTATTGTCTGCCTTTTACTTTAAATTCAGGTACAAATGTGAGTCTTTGGTTTAGAGGTTGATTGTTGAGATATTTTATAGCATAATTATATCATGTTAAGCTTTAAGTTTATAAGAAAGCATACATCAATTAAATATTTATTTTTTACTAAATATAGTAAAATTAGATTTAACAGTTGCAGACACTGAATCACATCAACAGAATGAATTAAATCCATAGTGATTTTCATAACTGCATTAAAGCTAATATTTAGTTATTGTGCAACTATTTCTAATGTATATTGTATATTATTCATTTTGTGAAGTAAAAAATGCAACAGGGGCATTCACATTCAGCCTGTCAGCATGTATTAAAAAGTATTTCAGCATAGCCTAATGAAAATAGAAATGCCAAAGCATTAACTATATGCTTCTAAATGTGCATTTTTATATACTTTGTAAGATATCAGAGGAATACCACAAGATTCTTTTTATTATTGTTACTTACCATATTAGAGAGTTAACTTTTTTAATTAGACTTTCAAAATAACAAAATTCAACAGCAAGTTCTTAACAAATTTTTTTTAGATAATAAATTGGATAATAAATTATAATAAATAATAAAATTAAATTAAATAATAAAATTACAATAAAAAACAGTATTATTACAGTAAAAAACAGTAAAATAATTGTTTAAAAAAAAGAATTTAAAAAATTTAAAATTGTTGAAATTAACTGCATCCTATTCTTAAATGTATAATATTTTACTTCATATAAATGAATAAGACCTTTCTAAAAGGAAAATATTTTTTATTGATCTGTTTTTGTTATTAGGAAAATGTTATATTCATCAAACTAAACGGTGTAACCACATTTAGCTAATTCTCAAAGCATTTAAAGCTTATTTAGAATCTATACGCCCTTTTAAAACTGTAAAACCTGTAATATATATATATGGTTAACTAGGAAGGCTAGTCAAGAAATACAAAGCATAATGAACTTAATCAATCAGCGGTGCAATCTGTGCATTTTCTCTCGAAAATTCACCACCAAATTACATTAGGCTCAGAAATGTCTCATGTAGTGTATTATTTAGAAAGGTACTTTTAACCTATAAAATTGAACATCCGGCGTTGCTAGGCGCCCACGGAACTAGCCGTTTGTTTACACATTTCTTTGGCTTTTAGGAGCATCGTTGAAGCAGTCGAAAGGGAAAACTAAAGCAGCGTAACGTAAGATTTTTTTTTTTTTACGTTTTACGTGCATTTAGTAAAAAAACTCAGTTGTGATCGATCGATGTTTAGTAGAAACATTAGGTATTTATTACTAGCTGCTTGCCGGTTACTTGCTTACAGAACTAGTCCCTCGAAGATAACAGTAACGTTAGTCACATGTTTTATCTTTTGCATCACCTTATTTAATCAAGAATAATTGCCTTTGCTTTTCGGAATTGGACAACTGTAGTTAGCCTGTTGTGGACATTGTCTGTCATTATATGTTGACTACAGCGATTACTGCCGAAAATACCAAGTATTGAAATATATTATGTTGATGCAGGTTGGAAAGTCTGACTTTACCTCAAAAATGCCGTTGTTTGGCAACATTTTCAGTCCCAAAAAAACACCCCCTCGGAAGTCTGCATCCCTTTCCAATCTACATACAGTAAGTACAGTGTTCTGTTAGTAAGCTGCATTTTATATCAAATAATATGTATTTTGAAGCCAAATCATTGGGGTTTTTTTCAGCTGGATCGGTCAACACGGGAGATTGAATTAGGTCTAGAATATGGATCTCCGGTGATGAATATTGGTGGCCAGAGCTTGAAATTTGAAGATGGCCAGTGGATTTCAGGTATGGCCTCCTACTATAAAAAGAACAGTTAAATTTAGTCATGGTTAGCCTATTTAAGGAATGTAATAAATATATATTTCTCAATCACAGAGTCGGGAGGTAATGTATCAGGAAAAGAGGTAAATCGACTGAAGAAAAGGAATCTACAGTTAGAAGAGGAGAATAATCTCCTCAGGCTAAAGATTGAGGTTCTTCTTGATATGGTGAGTTTTTAATCTATATAAGCCACAATAGCTTGAAAAATATGTAGGCAAAATCCATATACAACTATAAATTACATTGCACAAATTGCAAAAGTGATTGAATGTTTTTCCTTTAAGCTTTCAGAGTCAACAGCAGAAACGCATCTAATACAGAAGGAACTTGAAGATGTGAGGAGTAATTCTCGGAGAAAGAAATGATGGAAGAAAATAAAGGGGATTCTGTCCTTTTTGTATGTGTATATACAGTATAGGGATTTTTCAATGAAATATTTAAATATCACTTACCCATTATGCAATTAATTTTTTAAAATAACAACAACAACATCACTTTGTGCATTTTCTTTTACTGTTTCATCGCCAATTAATTTGATTTTTTTTTTCTTCACTTTTAATTAATTTCAGGAAATATAATTTCTGCATTTTCTGTTTGTTTTGCCTTGAAATATCAAAATGCATCAATACATTTGCTGAATTCAACAAAATGTTTTCAGATTACATGAAATCAGCTGAAGCTCACTTATTATGTGTTTAGAATACAATAACTTGTCTTATGGCCAAATCCTCATTCCTTTGGCCTCAGTAAGTGCTCTTACATGACAGCCCCAAAACTTTTCTTCATGTGTAGATCTGAATGTGCATTCAAATAACAGAAAACAATTACACTCTTTCTTTGGTTCAGCAGCACGATTAGCTAAGAGCTGTAAAACATGTACATGCTGATTTAAGAGGATTTTCATATGGAGTGTGTGGCACGTATTACACGACTAAGGTAGAAAACTAGATCAGGCAGTTCTATTCTTTCTTTTTTTAAATTATTATTATAATAAGCAAATACATTTTGAATTAATTGTACAGTTTATTTTCTATTTTATAATTTCACTTTTCGCAATGAAACTTATTCAAACTTGTTAATTTGCTCATAAACTCCAGATTTCCAAAACAATAAAAGATCACTTGTTATTGTATCGCATTTGGTTTTCAATACAGATCCAAACTACTTACATCAGTGTAATGATTCTGTGTTGTTTTTAGAATGAAAGTGCATTGTGCAATTTGCCGTACTGACAAAACAAGTAAACAACCAAACAAGAATCCTGCAATACACTTGTATTGTCCGGGAATTTCACCTCATTACCTATAAATAAGAGACTTTGTGAGCAGATTAATTACAGATTATTAGCAGTGAGTACAAGGCAAGGAAGGAGGTGCACCAGCAGGTTTATTTAGCGGATTATGTTTTAAAATATTTCATATGTACAGTGCAATGGGGCTTGCTTGATGACACGATTTAGTGCCTCATGTATCTAGATTATATACATTATGTCTACTAAGAAGGCCAGGTAGATCTTACAGCTACTTAAAGACATTTCTTGCCAATTTAAAAGCCAGGTAAGACAATTGCTTGTGTTTCATGTATCTTAAAAACAATCAAATAATTGTTCTCAAGATTATAATTCTGTTTATTTATCTATGAAGATTTTAAATCTTCCAGATAAAAGAGCATGTGGATTTTCATTTGAGTTGATCACTCATCCTGGTGGTTTTATTAATTGTGATATAGAAATGTTACATTTAGATTCTCTATGTTTATGCAAAATGTTTATATCACTAAATATTTCCAAATTAATTCTAGAGACTCTGTAAAACAATGTAGTTTTGACACTAATACAAAACGAATAGAAATTATTTTAAACAATGTGAGCTCTACACATTGGCCTGATACAAAGAAATGGAGTAAAAACATTGTATGGAGCTTCCTGTCTAGATAATAATCAAAATCTTACAACAGGATATTGATGAATTGCAGTATTGTAAAACTTTAAAGTAATAACTGTAAACGTCTGTCCCAGTTGGAATCTGTCAGGTGTCTGGTTACGTCAAAAACCAGACATTTTAAATCAGATTATATTACAGTAATGCGCAAAAGTAAAGTAAAAGTATCCACACCCTGCATGTACTCCCTCGTCATCGTACAAATAGTGCATGCTGTTAAATTAATCACATTTACACACTGTACACTGTATGAAAAAAATGGGTTTACTTATACTACACAACTACATATCAACTAGCAGTAGTTAAAAGTAAACTGCCTGCTTCTAACACTTTATTTTGATGTGTCTACAACATACTGACTAAGAGAAACTTTCCAAGTATACTGTAAGTAAACTTATTGTACTAAACCTAAACCTATCCCAAAAAAGGCTTGGGACCTGGCTTTGAAGAGCAGTGAAGTCTCAATCAACTATAACACAACTTCATGTCTTCTGTGCTTTCCCAGTATATATGTCAGTCTAGTAATGAGTTTGACCTATGACTGTACTTCCTGTGAAACTGGAAGCTTGTGCTCATTTAATAACTTCCTCCAGGTGCCTGAACAGCAGCACATGTTCAGAAGCGCATCAGCTGAATAGAAACAATTTTTCTTTATTCTATGTATGTATATATACATATTCTACACATCTATATATCACAAAGGACTTTTATGTCTTCTCTTTTGGAGGCCTGAGCAACTATGGGAATTATTGTTGAGGATCGAGAGACGGTAGCTGCCCCAGATGGTGGATGGGGCTGGATCGTTCTGCTTGGATGTTTTGTCATCACTGGCTTCTCATATGCCTTCCCGAAAGCTGTAAGTGTGTATTTCAAAGAACTGATGAAGGAATTTGAATGTGGATACAGTGATACAGCCTGGATTTCATCTATAATATTAGCAATGCTGTATGGTTCAGGTAAGATAGGCTACTGTAAATTAAATTATACCTTTAGATGTTTGTAAAAAAAATCTTCTTATATTAATTCTCAATATATTAATTAATTCAAGGCCCAATCTGCAGCATCATGGTTAATAAATTTGGATGCCGGCCAGTGATGTTGACTGGAGGATTACTGGCTTCAGGAGGGATGATCATTGCATCTTTTACTACTAACATTATTCAGCTTTATCTCACTGGAGGTGTCATTACAGGTAACTAAAATACTGAGTTTTCACTGTTTGTATTACTCTTAATCTGGTCATTTATTTAACCAAAATGTTATAAGAAATAAAACACTCACAACTGTACTGTTAGTCTAAATATGAACACATACTATACTGGTTAAAGAGGTTTTAACCTAAAATAAATCTGTCATCATTTCCTCACCCTCTTGTTGTTCCAGACCTTTATAACTTTGTTTACATGAAACATAAAAATTAAGATATACCAAGAATAAGAATTTACTTTATAATTTATAATTTACTTAACAGTTTGGGTTGTAAACAGAGATTTTTTTTAAAAATGTCTTTTTTTATTTTCTTTGAAAGAGAAAAAACATTTGGAACATGTCAAGAGAGTAACACATAACAATGTGATAATAAAATTAACTAATTTACACATTTCAAAGCAAGAATCAAACATTTGGGGTATTGAAATTACTACAACAAAAACAAAAATACTATTAAAAAAAACATCCAAGTTAAAAAAAAAAAAACAAGTTATGACAGCGCTGTTCAATTCCATATTTTGAATGAATATTGCCTTTGTCTCTGTAAAGGTCTTGGCCTGGCTTTGAACTTCCAACCATCACTGATTATGCTGGGGTCATATTTTGACAAGCGCAGACCACTTGCTAATGGACTGGCAGCAGCAGGAAGCCCTGTGTTTCTGTCAGTTCTTTCTCCATTAGGACAACTTTTGCTCGACCGATATGGATGGAGAGGAGGCTTTCTCATCACTGGCGGTCTTCTGCTCAATTGCTGCACCTGTGGAGCAATTATGAGACCTCTGAAATGCATGGAAAGGAAATCGACAGCCTGTCCCCAAGAGCTCAAGGAAATGCTGCCACCTGAGGCAGGACAAAAGAATATTGTTTTGGAAAAGAATAATGATATAAAGCCCAGTAAAAAGAAGCTTTTGGACTTTAGTGTGCTTGCTAACTTAGGGCTTATTATCTATATCATTGCAAAATTTATAGTTGTCCTCGGCCTATTTGTTCCAACTATTCTACTAGTCAACTATGCTAAGGATCACGGAGTGCCTGACCAGGATGCTGCATTTTTGTTGTCTATTATAGGATTTATTGACATCTTTGCACGTCCCACATGTGGCATATTGGCCGGTTTAAAATGGATCCGACCCAAAATGCCTTATTTCTTCAGCCTTGCCTTGCTCTTCAATGGCTTAACAGATGTTTGTTCAGCTACAAGCACAGACTATAAGGGCCTAATAATCTTCTGTGTGTTCTTCGGGTTGTCTTATGGCATGGTGGGTGCTCTGCAATTCGAAGTGTTGATGGGTATTGTGGGAAAAAACGGTTTTTCCAGTGCACTTGGCCTAGTGCTCCTTATTGAGGCAGTGGCTGTGCTGATTGGACCTCCTTCTGCTGGTAAGTTATGATGAAAACAGGTATAAGATTGAATCGTCCGTTATGAAAATTGGTAAGTTTAATAAATGTTTTCTTTTATGTATTTTTTTATAGGTTATTTGGTGGATAGGTACAACAACTATGAACTGATTTTTTACATGGCTGGAGGAGAGCTGATCACTGCTGGAATATTTCTTGCTCTTGCATCATTCTTCTTTATTAGCCGAAAGAAACATAAAAACACAAAGCAGCAACATCATGGTGATGTGGAAATCAATCCTAAAAGATAAAGAGTGGAGAAAGCTGAAATTTGGGACATTCACGTTCAGTTAATTATATTTTGTTTACTTGTGTATATTAGGATCTTATATTGTGTGTGATTTCCTAATTTCTAACTCTTGCAAATAAATTCCACAATCAAAAAAAAAAATTTTTAACACGTGGGTCAATGAGAAATAAGCATGTCTTTGACAGCCATGTTTTTAGAAATGTTATTTTATATTCATGTTGGTTTAATGTGATGTAGGCCTATATGTACACAGATGTTTAATCGAGTCTACATAGCATCAACATGGTTAACCCTCTATTGCATAGAGTTGCCATATGGCAACAATTACTTTATCTTAATTTTCTAAAAAGCTGTGATGTAAAAATCTATATTTTTACAGTTAGTTGTGAAAAGGGGGGTTTTACTTTGAAGGAAATACACTTTATGAGGTCAAATGACCAGAATATCCTGTTTGCAAGTCCTTTTTGATCATGGACATTGACATGCAAACATCACTGTCTGAGGCCCCCCGAAGATTGCCTTTTATTCAGAATTTTGGACAAATTTCATCAAATAAAAAATTTAAATAACTATCTGGGGTAAGTAAACTTTATTTTTTAACATTAAATTCAATTTTGATTTAATATATTTTTTGTAATATGCTAAAATACATTTGTTGCCATATGGCAACTGTATGCCAATATGGAAACGCCCTGGTGCATTCAACCTAATGGAGTCCCATTGACTTACATAGCATGAAACTACTCTGAGACTATGTTTACAACTTTTGCTTATATTTTAAAGGTAAAAACATTATAATTTTTTATATTTTGTGATTTAAGCTATTTTGTAGGTTATCTGTAACATATTATAACATATAAAAAATGACTGAATTAATTGAAACGAATGAATAGTGCATTTCAGTGAGACAAGTTCCAGGTTCCAGGTTCCTGTTATTATTACCAGATATTTCAGATAACTGTTGAAATTATATAATGTTTTACTGTATAAATGTTTGTTTAAACATTTCACTAAGTATGAGATGGATTTGTTGAAATAAAATGAGGTTTTTTGGGGGGGGAAAGTGATTTTATGGTACTTTCCACAATTGCATATTGTTGCCATATGGCAACAATTTAGCAACGACCCCCCTTTAAACTTTTTTTTAGATTTTTTTTTATATATATCTGTTATTTAGCTCATTTTAAGTAATAAAAACATGCAAAAAATTTTTTTACCATGTCTAAGTAATATTTCATGCAATAGAGGGTTAAAAGCCATTTGTTGCATATATATATATAAAAAAAAAAGGCCTTGTTGACTAATTAAATAAAACAATTTAACATGACTAAAAAGTTAATAAAAAGTTGACAGATTTACAAAATTTTTTAATTTAATATAAATAAATGTATATAAACAAAAGTGTCAAAATAAATTATTAAAACTAAAGACCTTAAAGAAAAAGACAACAAAATTACAAAACAAAAGAGAAAATATAAAATTAACATTCAAAATATATTAAATAAAAAAAATCTTATCTAAAGCAACGAAATGCCATGATCTACTATACAAGAGCAGCAGATGAAACAGATTTTACACCAGGTCTGATTGAGGTACCTGAGGATAAAGTTGAGGCAGACCACAGCCTCGGGTTGAGAGGTCCTGTTGTTGTAGAGGACAGTGGCTTGAGTCTCAGTCCACACAAATCCTCCATTCTTAGCCAGGAAGCGGTAATGGCTGGTGCACACCTGGCCTTTGGAGAATACTGCAAATACAAAGGAATGCTTTAGCAGTTTGTCATTTTTTTTAATCCATAAAGAAAAAAAATCAGGACACAACAATGTTATCGTTGATTTTGTCACAGATTTTTAAACAAATGAAGGTGATCACTGTGTGGGCTTATGGTTAAGACTAAATATATTGTGAAAAAACTACGATTGATTGTGTCATGGAAATGAATTAACAAAACTTAAACTTACAGATGTGTAAACTCCTTGTTACATGATCAAAATCAAGGGCGTGATAAAACTCATAGGCAGACCGGCCAATCAGATCTTCAGGTTGGTATCCAACCAGCTCGGTGACTCTGTAAACACAGAAAGTGGAAGAAAATTATTTTAGTTCAATACACACAGTCATATGAAAAACGAATGAACTAAGTTCAGCGGCAGTTCAGAAAGCGAGTCAGAATCTGATTCAGGGAGAATTCATTACTGATTCAAATAGGTAATGTGCACAGTTCAAATACGATTCTTTCATGAGGCAGTTCTTATAATGAATCATTTAAAGAGTCATTTATTTGTGAATAGGACTACACTGGTCTTGAAGCTTTTGAGGACATTCCAGCAACAAAATCAACAGCCTTGCAATTATTTTGAATTGCAAACACACATTCGTGGCTCAGGGCATCATCATTTCTCTAGCCAGGAAACACTATATTTAGTTCATGTAAATCTGCATCTATTTAAAAGCTGTTTATGGACAATCTCCAACAAAAAAAAAATGTGACTGTTGTGTCTGGTCCCAACACCGAGACACTATAAATATCCTGTGCCCCAAGTGCAAGCCGAGAGAAAAAACACAGGAAACCCGAGTCACATGCTTTCTCACCCCATGAATGAATTCGGTCTTCAGCTGTCACATGTACACGTTTCCAATGACACTAAAACGTCAGCAGCTACATGGCTCATTTAGGTTTGCAGATGGAGTGAGTAACATTAGATTCACTTTTACATGTGTGGGTAGATTAAATCATGAGTATAAAGGCGAATTTGGACGCTGTATATCACCGCTTCAAAGAGGTGAACTGAGTGCACTCCTACACAGAGAAACTCAGCTGACCCGCCGGAGTTATCAGGCACTGCACTGTCATGAGGTCTATTTCAGCGATTACGACCTTGAGTGTGTGTTGTACACTTCAAAGGGAATAAGCATGAGCATGTATGATTGCATTTATATGCATCTTACCGTCCGTCACATTGTGTGAAACTCATATCCATGTTATGGCGTGTGAGGAAAGTGCTGCTGTCTAGTGGGAATTCAACGCTGGAGGGGTGAGGAATGGGTTCGCACAGCAGAGTCAGGAAGCTGCCAGCAGGGGGCGAGTTCTCATCGTCGCCACTGAACGTCTGCATGTGTCCTGTGCAATGAAGGACCTGGGAGAAGAAATGAAAAAAGGCCATTTAATTTTTATGAAATTTAGAAGATGCTTAAAGGGGTGGTTTTATTTTTATTTATTATACAACAAGGATACATTAAATTAATGACAGAAAATACATTATTTAGATTATTTTTTTTACTTTCTATTCCTTTAACAGTACTTAATTATGCGGAAACTATGGTGAAAACTTTTGACACAGATAATATAAATAATAATAATTAGTGTTTCTTGAGCACTAAATCGGCACATGAAAGAACATGTGACACTGCAGACTGGAGTAAATGATCATTTAAAATAATTGTAATAACACGTCACAATATCATTTTGAGTTCAGACGGTTTACAAAGTTTCATAGTCACTGTTTATTTATTTCTCAACAAAAAAAAAAAAACAGATGACAAAGATGAAAACACAATGTTGTGTAACATGACGTGCGAAGCAAGCGGTCAAGCTGGACCAGTGCCTGCTGGCTTGGCACTGAACGCAGCTGGATGTCTGCCTTCGGCGTATTTGTGTCCTTTTTTGTGCACTCACGGGACTTGACCCCATAGCTCAACAAAGAGTCGGGCTGATGTGAAGCGGTAATGCTGATCCTGTCCTGCATACCCCTTAGAGCAATCTACACCGGCTAAAGATGAGCTAACAGGTGCTGCGTGTGAAAATAGCTAAAGGAAGTTTAACACCAGCACTGATTAAACCTAGTAACGCCATTAAATGTTTTATAAAAACAAGAAAACTAAAAAGCGGAGCCTGCTGGCATTTCTACGAGTTTGAATGTGGCTTTGGTCGTTTTTGCACTTTTTCCACACTTAATAGTTCATGAATAAAAAATAAAAAAAAGTTATTTTTAAAGAATATTGACTGTGTACCTTCCAAGTTGCGGATTTGATATTAACTGTTCTTCCTGTGTGGGTGAGTGCGCTCTTAATCCGAAGGAAAAAATTATATTCGGTTGACTTCTCGCTTGACATCTTTTTCCTTGAAACACCTGAAAATAAATAAATAAATAAAATCTAGATGATCAGTCCCACACACACAACCACATAAGACTCCATAATATGTAATACACAGTAGGTCACTCCACAGCAGATCAATTTCGGCCAAAAGATGATTTGGCCTGGAAATCTTTTATTACCAGATCTCGTGGCGAGGATGTCGCGCAATTCTTCTTGGTCACAGGGATGAACAAATTCATACACGCTCTGTCCAAGCAGCTCCAGCTGTACATACCCACATCAAAAAAAAAAAAAAATAAAAAAAATCAGCAATACAAAATGACTTAAAAACACAGTGACATTACAGACATTTTGCATTAAAAAAAGCACTTTTTGCCAAATGTCATACAAGAAACTTTACACTTATTTTTTTTTCATTTACAGTATACTTAAATACACCGTTTAGGAAAATGCATTGCACAGGAATAAAAACAGATGAACAGGTTTCCGTGTGAATGGATGAACTATATATGCAACTCTTTTAATATAGGTCAAGTGTATTAGATGTCAGGCCCTTTCAACCAAACAACCCACTATCATTCTTTAAATGCTTTCACTGTGAAATAATTGTGTTTTTAGCTATCCAAATTCTTTTTCATAAGATATCCTCCTGGCAGAATATGAGAAAACAACACCTTAGACTGCACGTGTTCCCCCAGGAAACTGACCTATTTTAAGATCTGGTCACACACGTAACGTGAACATTGTGCCTCATGCCACAGCAGAGTGCCACTATTCCGGGGCCATGTGCCTGCCACGCTATAGCCAACATGTTTGAAACTCTCAACTTTGTGAAATTAACACCGTGTTGGTTTCGTATATCACTTCAACACAGAGGCAGGACTTACCTGCGTTATGCCGATGTATTTGCTAACACTCTCTGAGAGGAAGACCATGTCCCCTTCCTCAGTCATCACCAGAATAAAGCCAGCCAGTGCCTGCTGATAAAAGGCATCAGTGGGATTCTCAGTTTCTTCAGTCTGCGTTTTGGTTGGCCCCGCTGGATGTGATAAGAATTAAAAATTAACAGCATTATTAGTACATAACAATAGTATTTGAACAAGCTTTTATATAAGCTACACACTATCAGGTTTGGGGTCAAATTTACTTAAGTCACAGTAAAGGCATTTAGAAATTATAAGAGCATGACAAAAAAAATATTACAGACCCAAACTTCTACATGGTAGTGCATGTTTGTGTGTGTATAGTACATATACACACATATCCAATTTCAGTGTTTTTTGCACATGGCAGCCAGCAATTGGCTGCACAAACACATTTCAGTCAGCACAAACCAGGTTTACACTAGTTGAATGTTAACCCAAGTTTTCTCTTTTCAGTTGTGCAATAGACATGGATTTGCTCCAATTTACTGCAAACATCCCTCAACCCAACTTTTTAGTTGCACTTCAAACATTTTGCTTTCTGCCTGCTGTCCACAACCCTATTAACACAGACCTGCGTGTGACACATTTTAGGTTTCAAATGAGGATCCCTGCTACACCTCATACAGCTCGATTTCAGCAGAACCCACCTGATTGTATCAAGCGGTTCATGCGGAGATAGCTGAGTGCCACCCTCATGATGGCAGCTTTGTCCAGGTGTGAGGCGATACGTCGTGGAAGTGGCAGTGAATGGGCCAGCTCGTAAAACACCTCGGTCTCCTGACTTCTCCTACAGCGGGCCGCATCACGCGAACGCACCTTCCGCTGCTCCAAACTGGGCCTAAATAAGAAAAAACAAACTTATTTAAATGGCCAAACTCAAAATATCCAATCCTTAAAGAATGCAAAAAAAAAAAAAAAAAGCATTGCTTTGCAATTCGTTCTTCATCCAAAAATTAAAACAACAGCAGAAAAAAAAAAACATTCTGTTCTCTTACATCTTGTGCTCTGGTCGTCCTCAATAAAACGGTCGCAGCTGTAATTGGTGTGTTCTGGTTCTCTATGTAACCTAGTCTTGCCAAAAACTCCAAAATAAACTTTTCAAAATGAAGGGGGGAAAACCGTCACTCGGTGCCTTTCACTCACTCACACTCCCCTCCTCCACTGGCTTTAAGTATGTGGAAGAGCTCTGGGTCGTTTACGGCATTAAAGCCTGTCCCAAAGCCCTCCCCCATGCTTCCTATCTGATAGAGTCCCTCCCAGCCCTCAGTCTCTGACCTCCTTTGTGCTTTGAAAAGGAATGAACTATGCTGACCCTTGACATTCCAAAATGGCCTATCAAACAGTTGCCAAACTCTCAGCACATACTTTTTTTTTTGGCATAGTCTGTCCTTGAGAGATTTAGTGCTGGAATAACATTTGTTTGTTTGCAGAACACAATAAGCATGCATATCAGAGATTTTCATGATTGAAATGCAAATCCTTTAAAACTTTATAAATGTCTAAACTTTGATTTATTTAATGCATCCTTTCGGAATAAAAGTATTAATTTCTTTCAAAACTATATAGCCCTAAATGTTAACAATGCTTTTTTATGGTATAGTCAAACACTTCCTTTACATATAAAGTGCTAGATTAACCTTGCTGCTGTCAGGACATAATTAGTACGCCTATCGGCATTGATTTATGGCGTTATTGTATTTCATGGTGCGGTAAACAGGACAGATATGCTGTACAGCATGTCAGCACAAGCTGGGCTCCAGCCACACGGTTCCAGTCGGCACGTAATCAGTGGTCGGTCCAGTCAGGCTCTGTACACTTTGGTAAAGAAAAACATTCCCATCCCAAATCACGCATGAATGACACAATGTGTACTAAAAACATCAACACTCAGGAATGAGTCTGTGTAAGGTCTCGCACATCCAGAATAAACATAAACGGTCGGTACCTCCCGCCCTAGATCAAAACCTCCATTTGTGAGCACAGGACTATAATTTAACAAGGGGTCATAAAATCAAATAAAAAAAGAGCACCGGAGAACAGATCCAGGAATTTGGTTGAACATAATAATACCATTTCATGAATATACTACGCCAACTTCAAACGTAAAACTAATCAGTAAACATCTAAATCAAGGGTAAAGTCCTAAAACAGAGCAATGAATGCAAAACTGTCAAAGCTAACATCTGGTTTTTACACATCTATAACAAACTTTACAAGCTGTAGACATTTTGGAGGTGTTTATTTTACACATAAAACAGCAATATTGCGAACAGCATCATCCAGGGACAAAAGCTTTTTGCTGAATGAAAATATAACTCCGATTGATCCTTGTACAGTCCATAAAATCTTATCAAGAGGGAAATCCGTCAACACGTGCTTTATGCCAAAACAAAAAACGAAATGTCTGAGAGAAGCTGAAGCACCCAGCATCTAATTTCACCACATCAGATTACACAATAATCCAGTCTGAGCCGGTGGTCACTACAGGACAAGCTCCTACAGAATGACCATTACTGAAACCTGCCATCTAACAACCACACACAGAAACAATACATTCATCGCATTCAGGATGACACAGAAGATTTATTCCTTATTTTAGGACTATAAAAAAAAAGGTGTGCAATATATTATTGCCCTTTATAACAGATTCTAGGCTTTGCATAATCTGGGAATGCTGTAGGAGGATAAACTGTAGCACTGTACGTTGTAGTCTAATCTGAGTAATAAGATATAGACAGCATATTATATTATAAATCCTTAAATCCTTGAGATAAACCTATTATTCACGATAGAATAACAGGTTTTTCGACAATCTGAATGTTGAGTGCAAACATTTAATCGTCAGCAATTTTTTTTATACATTTGTAAATTACAAAAGTTACTCACAAAAGTGAGTAAATTTACAATGATTTAAAATAACAAATGCTGTTATGGTTTTATATTTATTTGGACAAGCAATATTGAATTCATAAATTATAGTGAATAAATAATATTACATATACACATACATACATTTATATGAATACACACACACACACATATATACACACGTTTGTAAATGTGTGTGTAGTTTTTGTGTGTATATAATATTTATATGTGTGTGTGTTTTTGTTTTATATACATACATATAATATATATTATATAGTATCTAAAACACACACACACATAAATTATATATATACATACACGTTTGTAAATGTGTGTAGTTTGTGTGTGTTGGTATATAT
>JAUCMU010000021.1:5654347-5678391 GCA_032275025.1 Enteromius treurensis | reverse complement strand
ATTTAACTTTGAACAAACTGTTGCCAGTAAACAACATAAATTTAAATCTACAGTAAGTTACTGGCAAATAGCTGCGTTAACTACAGCAAATTTTTTACAGTGTACACACACAAGCTGTGCTAACAGAATATGAATGCTGGGCCCTGTAAATGAATGCTCCATCTGATTGCTTTAAGGTTGAACAGCGTGTGGAGCCAGCAAAGAAAGCTGCCCAGATCATCCACAAGAAGTTGGTAGGCTGCCTGCAGAGTCAGCAGGGACTGGACTCAGAGAGACGGATGGTAAGCTGACCCCCGATTCAATCATGTGGTTTTTAAATGTGTTGGACCAGATTTTGAAGCAGATTAAGCTGTTACTGTATATGAAAAAGAAGTAACAATCAAAAAGACAAATGAAATGGTCATATGATGAAATGCTGTGGCTGTGAAGATCATCTACATGGACCACCATCACACTGGATGGAGGTGGGATTTCTTCCAGTAGTTTATCTTGGCCTTCAATTTTAGTTAGGAAACCTAATCCCAAATTGCTGATGGAGAGCCCCCGAATCTGTCATCTGAGGTTTTCGTTTTGTCTGTATATGTGGATGATTATGTCTGGACAGAAAAGCATTGGATATGCTTTGAATGTGTGGCAGCTGCTCATAATTGCTAAATACAAGCCTTCATTTTCTTTTTCCTAGAGAACATTATTCTTATTTCTCTTTGTCAAACAAGATACAGCGTGGAAAATCTGCTCATTTTTTCTTTCTCGTCTCATGCCATGCTTTTTCACAATTATTTTGCATTGCCTCTTAGCTCACATGACACCAATGTAAACTAATGCAAGCAGATAGTTCAAAAGCAGAACTATCAAAAATCATGTCAACAATACTTCCTGATTTCCTCACTTACATTGCTCATTCATACTTCTAGAAAAAGTTACCCCTCATGATGCTGTCTGTCAGTATGGCTGAGAGCTTTAAGGATTTTGATGGCGATTCATCCATAAGGTGCATATTTAAATATTCTACGTTGTGTGATTAAACAACATAGCAGAGTTGCCTTGGAAATACACCATTTACACACCTGAACTTTCCTGCAGAAAAGTTTTGGAAATGTGCTGCTTTATGCAAAATTTCCTGGCACGGACTCTGGCTGACTTTGAGATGAAGTTGGAAAAAGAAGTTCTTGTGCCTCTGAATAAGCTCAGTGAGGTATTTATTTATTTTTAATATAAATTTATATTTTATATATTTTTTACTACCAAACTATATGAACTGAAACAAGCAGTGTTAATGACCAATGTAATCCATGCAGGAGGACCTGCCAGAGATCTTGAAAAACAAGAAACAGTTTGCTAAACTTACAACAGACTGGAGTAATGCTCGCGGCAGGTGATTTTTCGCTTTGTTTTCAAGATTAAAACCAAAATATGTTTCAACTTCTCCTTCAATGTAAATTACACCTTCATATCCTCTTTTATGAAGATTGTGTCATGAACATTTCTATGCAATCTGGGTCATTATTTTAGATCTCAGGCCAGCACAGGCCCACAGGCCAAGCAAGACGGACTACGAGAGGATGTAGAAGAGGCCTGGAGAAGACTGGAGTCTATAAAGGTTATGCTTGGATAAAGTTGGTTTATTTATTAGACACATATGCATTATACTATTGTGACTAATTTAATATCTAGTTCAGTCATTAAACTCTTGATTTACCAGTTTGTTCAACATGTAAATAGTCTGGTTCAGTGCTTGCTGAGCTCCTCAGAACCCTCCACTGTAGCAGCATTTCTGGTTTCACATTGCACGCGCCAGCAGCGCGGAAGCGGTGTGTAAGCAGAGCAGGAGCAGCGCGCGCCGATTGTGCGTTTGTCGCGCGCAGCTGAACCGCGACTTGTAGGCTACTGCAGAAGGCTATAGACAAGGATCTTACTTCTGTCGTATTTTCCAGCATTCTTCTCCGAACACTGTGTGCCGTGTGCTTTGATGTATGTCATTGCCAGCATACTTTGTTATGCGACTGCCTTATTATAGTTTACACAATAAACTTGAGCAATGTTTTCAAAATGTGTATATGAAAAAATAGCAGAGCCTTTCAGGAAAACGGATGTTTGACCCTTCTCACATTTTGTATAAGAAATACTACATTTTGCCATGCAAAGGAAGGCTTGCGCGCAGATGCTAGATTGAATAATTGAATTGAAAAACTAATCTTAAAGCTAACAAATGCCTCTTGTTTTATTCATTTAACAGACTTTTGAGGTTTGGGTAAAAACTTGTGTAAATTGTGTGTTTTTGTGCATTTTATTTTTGCATATGGTGAGTGTAAAACACGAAACACATCAGTTACACGATTTTATGGTAGAATGTGTTACTTTTCATGTTTATCGGGTCAGTTTTGATCAAGAACTACGCACTGTCACTTTAATTCAGTGTAAGCTGCGCAGAAAAAATAGACTCGGCGCCGAAGCGCTTCTGCTCTGCTCCTGCTACGAGCTGGAGGTTCAAATTGACCTTTACATGTTCAAATTAGCATGCTTGTGTTCTTGTCTACTGGCAGTAGCAAGTCCGTAATTTAACAAATACATCTCTGCCTCTGCTGAATTAATTTTTTTTTATCGCGAAAAGCGCTATAAAGTCCCGTTTTGAATCAAATGATTCGCGAAACGCGTGTTTGAAATACTGTTCGGAGTCAAATGAACCCCCCTCACTCCGTATAAAAATAACGTGCTGAAACTACATACAAAAACTTATAGTTAGATTACAGTCTATTTTGTCATTCTGTAACCTGATCTCAAACCAGAAACATCTTCAGATTGTTCTAACTTTTAGGGTGCTTTTACAAGTTGTCATGAGAAAATAACTTGTTCAAATCTAATTTACATCACTTGATTATCTAATTTCCTTGCTCTGCTATTTATATTGTCATTAGGCATGTTACTATATACTGTGGAAAAAGTCAGTCATTTTTATGTTGCTGAGTCAACATGAAACGTATGATTTCATCAGAAGATGTCTTGGTACTTTTAAGGAATGCAAAGGTAGGAAATCAATAAAACACCACATTTTCTTTTTCTCAGGATCAGTACTCTGCAGACCTCTACCATTTTGCCACTAAAGAAGACGAGTACGCCAGCTACTTCATTCGTGTGAGTACCTATGTCCTTACTCAGTGTTTCCGTTTGCAGCCCCACAGGCCCATAATGCTCAAGTGACCTTTTTCACCAATACCATGTCAGAATTGTTTTCCTTTTATTACTCATATTACACAAGATATCATTGATCGTTATCATTAACATTACGGCTATAACAAAATGACTATTACAGTCAATACATAAACTTGAACTATCTTTACTCTATCTGTAATTAAAAAAAAAAAAATGCTTTTTTTAAATATTTCTTTTTCAGTAGATTTAAGGTCATTGCACAATGAGTCTTTTTTTTTTTGTCGTGTTAAAAAATAAACTTCACATTGCATCCAAAATTTAATCTGTCATAAAAATGTCAGATTAGTTTAAATTTTCTGCATTTTCACATCCATAGCAAGCATTTTGATAGGAAAGGAAGACAAATACGGAAAAAAAACTGCATACAAAAAGTCAGTGTGCTAGGACCTATAGTGTTTATAACTGTGTGACAGTTTTTATGTCATTTATTGTTATTTGTAAGATACATATGTATTAAATTCATAATTTTTGCTTTATAAATAAATATCTGTATGTCTTTGCCATTCCTTTGTCCTGGGATGATTCCTTGGAATGTTTTCAGTCAGTCAAGGGGGGAAAAATGACGTTTAAGCTTGTTTTTTTGCCCTTCTGACAGCTTCTAGAGCTACAAGCTGAATATCACAAGGCCTCATATGAATTCCTGGAGAAAAACATAATCGAACTCAAAGAGAGTCACAGCAACACAGGTGAGCAGAGGAAAAGGGTGATTAACAGTGATTAAAATGTCTAAATATTCACGTGCTACACAGATTTTGAACTATACATGTCTGTATGAAGAGGCCCAAGTGAGTTCATCAGAGAAAAAGGTTTTTGGAGAGCCTCTGCTGTCTCACCTGGAGAGCTGTGGAAGAATGATTGCTGTCCCTATTGAGGAGTGTGTCAGCATGCTGATACGCACAGGACTCAGGGAAGAGGTAAACACTCAAACATGCTTATTTAAAAGCCACGTCTGCACTTACGCACAGATAATTGCACACCCACATAACTGCACAAGGAGTATCATCAGTAAAGTGTTTCACTTCTCCACTTTCATCTTAACAATCTCTCACTATCTATCTTTACAACAGGGTTTGTTCAGGCTAGCAGCTGCTGCATCTGTTGTAAAAAAGCTGAAAAGCTGTTTGGATTCTGGGACCGTTGACCAGAATGAGTTCAGCTATGAACCACATGCTGTGGCAGGTGAGCCATATTCACTTATTTGTGTGTTTTATGTGACAGTTACTTTGCTTAGATGAATTTAGTATTAGCTGAAAATAATGGGAAAAGTGCTTTGTGTTACTCTGAATGTGGTTGCGGCGAAATGTGGTTAAGGTGACAAACTGCACTGTCTAAAAAAACCCTAGATGTGTTGCAAAGACTCCTTTTATCATTTACAGGAACATATCAGCCATCATTTATTTGTGTCGTTTCAAACTTATGTTTATGAGAACTTCAGCAGAGTGTCCAAGCTGTTCTTTTTATACACTAATAGTAAATGGGGACTGTCTAAAAATGAATAATTACAGCTTAAACATTTGTGCTTTATTGATGTACCAATTGTATTTAATGTTGTTTTGCTTGTACTGTCTTTGCAGGGGCTCTTAAGTGTTATTTGAGAGAGTTACCTGAACCACTCATGACATTTGAGCTATATAACGACTGGTTCAAAGCTGCGGCGTAAGTCTGTACATGTCGTTTGTTTATTTCTGTACGGATGGTGTTAACATAATTGACATTTTCTTTAATATATTGTTTTTAGAGAAAAAGAAACAGATGAAAAATTAAAGCAGTTGCGGACAGCGTTGCAAAAACTTCCTACAGAAAATTATAACAACCTCAGGTAAGCAGAGTTTCGACCACTGAACTATAATTGAGAACTATTGTATAATTGTATTATATATTATCATTATATATAGATCAGTGGTTTCAATGCTTAATGATTTATATCCACCTAAAACAATTAAGGCACATTTTCAGTCTCTGTCTGTCTTTGATTTATCTCTATCTCCATCAGATACCTCGTCCAGTTCCTGTCACTATTGTCAGAGCAGCGAACGGTGAACAAGATGACACCTAGTAATATTGCCATCGTGCTCGGGCCTAATCTACTGTGGCCTCGCTGTGAGGAGTCAGTATAGCACACATAAACACTAATCCAGACTAAATTCTGCATTTAAAATGTAATCTCCTAGAATTTCACCCTGCCTTGTTTTTCAGAGAGACGTCATTGCTGGACATGGCATCTGCCTCTTCAGTGCAGGTTGTGACAGTCATAGAGCCACTTATACAGTATTCCAAAAGGCTCTTCCCTGAAGGTAACCATAATTAATGATTCACTGTTGTTTTTAACGAGTTAAAAACAGCAATAAACGACCATGTTGCATACAGAATTTCATTTCTGTTTATCCTTTGATGAAATACTTACTTGTAGTACCCTCTGATGTACTATAATTATGGTTACTATAATTGAATGACAAGATTGCATGTTTACAATTCTCTGGTGTGTGGTTTTTACTCTAATGACAAATATAATGAGAAAAATACATTACTGTTGTAACTGTTAAATATTTGCATAATTATAATAATTTTATTGTACACTTCAAGTTTATTATTTACATCTTAAATTTTACATTTCGGATCCCTCAAGTTATAAACATTTTAAATCCTCAAACTTTATACTGCAGAAATGCTGAATATCATGCAAAGCATGAGACTATTTAATTATTTCATTAAATCTTAAATTTGTTCTGGTATTCACTATATTGTGATTATTGTGTCACCCCCATTCCTTTATATTCGTTTTCAACGCATATGATTAATTTTTAGCTTTCCATCAACGCATGAACCCCTTTGGGGAAACTTTGCTTTATTCAAAGTACAGTAATTATGGTTTTATAAGTTTTCAGTTTTTATTTAATTTCTTTAATTTGAATATTAGATGTTAAAAATAATCCAATACTGAAGTGCAAATTGTGAAATTTCCAAATAAAAATATTTGAACACAAACATCCATAATTCCTTTTTAGAGGCTGATTTTGAGGTGCCAGAAATGCCTGAAAGCCCGGTCCCAAAAATACCCCAGAGACCTCTTTCTGACAGCATCTCACTCTCTCGCCATTTCTCATCTGATCGACCATCCCTATTGAAAACAGACAGGTAGTCAATCTCCTTTGTAGTTTTTGAGGTCAAGACTTTCTTCTGAATGAGACTAATTATTAAGCTACAAAGGTCTCATTTTGTTTTGGCTTCTTGTGCTTCTTATTTCAGCTCAGCATCATCTGAGGACCTTAGGGTGACAGTTGTTGTGAAATCTCAGGTGAACCGTGACGCTGTTGTGTGGGACGTCGATTCTAATCCAATTGTTCAGCCTCCTACACAGAATCACATGCCTTCAGCGCTTCCTCGTTACACTCCGGTACAAGCCAACAGCCAATCGCAGGCTAAGACGCAGTGCTTCAGCCAATCAGAGCCATCTCAGGAGCAGCCCTCTCAGGAGCCAACGCTGAAGATCTCTGGTCCATATAAACGTACGTTGGTGATCATAGATTCTTTTTGTGCTGTCTTACTGTGGTAGAAACTACATTTCCAATTGTTTTTGCAGCAAGGAGGTCTTTCATCCAGCACAAAGCACCAAACCTACCTAAAGGCCCTCCTCTGAGCCAGATAGCCTCTTTCCCAACAGCCCAGACGAGATCCTTCCCTATTCCTCTGCCGAAAGGCTCTGAAATAAAACCATCACCTTCACCCAAGCCCGAAACCACCCAAGCTCCACTGCCCATGTTGCCTGAAGGTGGACCACAAAAGAAACCCCAAGGCAGAAGACCTAAAGTTCCTCCTCCACAACCACCCCAAGCACTGACCAAGCAGCTCTCCTCTCCAGCTCAGTGAGTCCTGGAAAGGAAATTTGACCGGGTGAAAATGCTGGTTTAACTGATTTGTTAGGACATCTAACAGTTTCTACTACTTTCTCAAGCTTTTAGCTGCAGTGTTTTGATACACTAGTATTCAAAAGTTTGAGGTCTGTAAAAATGAAAAAAGTCTCATATTCCCATTAAGACTGCGTTTATTTGAGCAAAATACAGTAAAACTATATTTTATAAACAGTATTACAATTTAAAAGAACTTTTTTTATTTGAACATATTTCGAAATGTAATTTATTCCTGGGATGACTTCTGAGCAGCCATTACTTTGGTAATCAATATCTGATTTGGTGCTCATAAACATTTTTTATTATCAATTTTGGGAGCACTTGGCTGTTTAACATTTTTTTTGGATAATACGCAGTGATACATTTGTTTCTTAGATGAATTAAAGTCCAGGGGAAGAACATTTGCTTTACATATATAAATATCTGTCACTTTTGATCAGATTAATGCATCCTGAATATAAGGAATCAGTTCTTTAAAAACTGTCCAAACCTTTAAACAAAAGTGTATGTCTGCTCTAGATAATACGGGTTTAAGAACTGTCAAACATATTATACTCGACTTCCTTTGGGTTTTAGTTTAAGGCGTACTGACATGCTTCACAGTAGCTATTTATATGTACGCTTATTTTGAAGCATGACATTTGAAATGCTCACACTTGTTAAAGCATTTTAAGGCTGATGTTGTTCATAGCTTCTTTGAATGAAAACATTGTTGCAGGTAACATACATTGCTATTTTGTATATTTCTTTTGCAGAGCCGCACATAGGTACAATATGTACATATTATTTGTGATTAAGGGAATGGAGAAGTCAACTCCTCTGTCATAACAAAGAAAACTTAAATTCAAATAAAATTCATATGAATATTTAATCATAATTTCGGAATACATCGATAAAAGCCGGTGGACATTGTAAAATATTACCGTATACTGTGTCGATCTTAAAATATTTATCATGTAATAAAGAAAAGATAAATGACAGTATGGTTGTTGTTTTTTTGTTTGTACTAATGTGAAAACATAAAGCACATCACAGTGACCAGTAGGTCTTTGTCTCGTTTGCTGGTTTCTCAGGAAATAATTCAACCACAACACAATGTTCACAATAGGAATATGAGCTATTTAAACTACATGAATGCAAAATGTAAAGTGTTTTGTGTAGTAGATACAAGATAGCTAGCAGGTATATGTCTGTATTCTACATGGTATCACTGTACATTGCATAGGTTTACTTGAAATCTAAATATTGCATATTTTAATGACATAATGTTACCATTGTATAGTGTGTTTATTGTGCATTACAGAGCAACCTTGGCAGGTTTTATTTCCCTGGATCAAAGCTAATGTTTTAAGGATGAGAAAACTCAAGATACCAATATTAGAGAATGTTCTTGTCCAATATTTGCAAAATCTAGCTCCGCTTACATGGCAGGCAATTCTTGTTTTGTAATACTTTCTTTAAAACACCATGAGAGTAGGGGTAAACAATACTTAATTCGCTTTAATTTTCCCCATTGCAAAATGAAGAAATATTTTTAAAGGAATAGTTCATCCAAAAATGATCATTCGGTCATTGAACTCATGTCAATATGAACTTGTATTAGCCTCTTTTGTGGAAAATTTTAGATATTTATTGTTGGTGCTTTTTTCATAAAATTAATTTGAATGAGAACCTGGGCTGCAAACTCAAAAAAACACCCCAAAAGTTTAATAAAAGTGATCCAGTTGATTTGTGGGTTGTAAGTAGTCCTCTGGAGTACCAATACAATAGCCTTCAGTGAGGAACAGACCAGATTTTATTGTAATGATACATTTATAATTTATTATTTAATTGTTATTTAAGGGACAACCCACCCATTAAGAAAAATCCTGATATCATTTACTCACACTCGTGTCATTCTAAATCTTCCAAACATTTCTGTCATTTTCAGTGTTACCCTTATCTTTTCAGTGTTTATCCAGCACAGAAAACCAGTCTGGATGATTCGTTCAAAATCTGAACCAGGACTGATGTGGTGCTCGAGTGACTCAGTTCACAGCTCAGAGGAAAAGAATATCATCAGTCAATAATAAGTTTTGGCACTTTTGGTTTGTTCCTCACTGTACACTAAAATGATTTCAGAAAACTCTGGACAACATCTATGTTCTTCATGGTTCTTTATATCTTTATGGTTATGGTGCTCGATAGGCCCAGCCCTCATTCAAAGGAAAAGGAAAAATCAAGTTTGGAAGAACATGAGGCTGATGAAATTAATTATTTTTTGGCTGAACTATCCATTTAAATGTACTGTATGATTTGGACTTGAGGCATCTCATAGTGTTAGACTTTGATTTCTTCTTCTTCATCAGGATAGCTGTACGGTCCTCTCCTATGAGAGTTGTTGGTGTTCGTATTCCTGAGTCCTCCACTCCCATAGTGACGTGCCAGCACATCAGCAGCCCTCTGGAAACGCTCCGGCTCCATACCGTGATCCTCAACAGAGAAAGAGCGCATCCGATCCCCCAGGATGGATTTTTTGGGCGACTCGCCATTTACAAAGTCTGAATGCTTCCACTCTCCTCCATACAACCGTGTCCGACCGTCATCATCTTCTCTCAGGAGAGAGTCCACCAAAGATGTGGTTGCATCCGAGTCCACCTCAGAGTTATCATCGGTGGACTGTGTTTTTTCAATGATGGGATCGCCCTTTTCGCACACAGGGCTGTCAATCATGGCAAAGACTTCAACCATGAGGGAAGGGCCCAGATCAAGTGTGAAGGAGTTCATGGAGTCAGAAGGACTGATGGAGTCTAAACAGGGGAAGGACGGGATACTCGTGTCCGTGAGCGAGCCTCTGTGGATTTCAGGCAGGCAGGCTGAGGGAGAACTGCCCTGGGCTGGACGCTCAGTGCGGGACAGTCTCGGCAAGGTTACGAAGCCAGACTCCAAACCTGCAAAACAAAGAAAGAAGAACAAATTTGTTATTGCTTATGAGTTTGACCAACAGAGGGCGGTGAGGACCAGTACATTGCATTAAGCACTTCCTGGACTGCAGCATAAGCAGTAAATAACTTCTGCCATATGGTTGGATGGCCTTAAAGTGATAGCTCACCCAAAAAATACATTTTGTCATCATTTACTCACTTTCATGTCTCAGTGTGTTTGTCCATATAATGAAAGTCAACGGGGTTAACAATGTTGGACCCCTCCGACTTTCACTATATGAATGAATTCAGCTGAAAATATCTTCAGGATATCTTCTTTTGTTACACTGAAGAAAGAAAGCCATACAGGTTTGGAACAACACAAAGAATTTGAGTAAATGAGGACACAATTTTCATTTCAGATGAACTGTCCTTTTAAGATTTATGATTTTGAGCACAAAGAGCTCTGTAAAAGTGCACCCTTGGCACAGAAAGGGCAGCGATTTCAGGAAAATTGTGGATACAAAAACTCTTCACATGATTGAAAACAGTGCTTTTAAGACGGGATGTGCGCTCAGCACTAAAACATCTCATTCATATCTCCCGGTCAGAACAACATTATAGCCTTCAGTCTTTAATGAGTCATTCAGTCACCTGAATTAAACACTTTTTTTTTCTACTAAAACTTTCCACATATTGATAATTAAACTAATCAGACTGTTTGGGTTTGCGTTTGGTTTAGTTTTTTAGTATGCAGGGGGGGTTTTGAGCAGGCTCTCCCGTAGAGCAGCCAGTGAGGCATGTTTGAGGTATTTGAATGGGTTAGGTAGACGCTGATTGCTGAACTGTAATGTCTGGCTCTAAGGAGTCTGGGATTGCCACAGGTGTTTAGATGGCTTATCAAACCATTTCTGTTTGATCTTCCTCATGATTCCCTGAAGGACAGAAAACTGCCAAACAAACATATTTAATTCAGACAAAACATGCACGAGTCAAAGTTGCTCCTTACACTACTACTCTCTTATGCTCAACAAGCTTGACCAATACAATAAAGCAGTAACATTTCAAATTGGCGAACTCATTCGAATATGCCAATTTTTTTGTCTACAAAAAATTAATAATGTGCAAAATGATGTTCATCATGGAAACATGCATGATTTTTCCATGCTTTATAAGGAGTTCCTTAGGATATCTCATACTTTAGTATCTTTTGCAGTGGCTTCTGTACACACACAGGCAGCCCATGATTTGAATCTGAATCTGACAAAGGTGAACACTACAGGACTCACCATATAAGTATGTGGAGTTGTCTGGTGTTTTGGGTGGACTAGGGAAAAGTACTTTCACAGGACAGCCGTTGGGTGAGTCCACATCCAGCCGGGGGAGGGAAATGGCATTCTTAATGATTGGAGAAATGGGTGGAGGTGGAGGCGAAAGGTCCTTGGAGCCACCGCGGGGCCTGTCGGGGGTCTTGCGGACATGGCGAAGCGTGCGGGAGAAGAATCCCTCATTCTTCTCTGAAGTGGAGGAGGAGTCTCCATCGGCGTTATTTCCTGCTCCACCATGGTTACTGAGGAACGAGGTGTCCCCAAACACGTCCCCTCCACGGCCCACATGCATGGTATGGCGGAAGTCGCCCAGTGGAGGGCTGATCATGTCTGGGGTGAGGTCACCTTTAAATTTGCGCTTTCCTGAGGAGTGGGAAACCAGGCCCTTCAGGCCTGCCAGCTTGCCCAAGTTCATGGCTTTTCGGAGTCAGGATCGTAAATTTCCAGAGTCAGTAAAAAAATATCCACAAAAATTGTTTAAATAAAAAAATGGTGAGAACACCGTAAGAAAGCAAACTATACACGTATCACCCTTCAAGCTTAAAAATACCTCGGCAGAATAACAACCGCAGTTCAGTGGAAACTTTCTTTTGCACAGTTTCTCAAAAGGCAGACGCATTCAACTGTGTCCCATTTTGGCCATCGGTCTTTGTTCATATCCAGAAAGATTCTGTGAAGATAAATGTGAGCTGAAAATATGCATGACTCCAATTCCTGAAAACCTCTGCTGCATATGCGGTCAAAGATTCTGGGCTTCACAGTTGTTCTGGGTTTGTGCTTCTGGAAAAAAAAATCAGTTCAGAAATAAATTCAGCTCGGGCTGCAGATATCTTTGTGGTTTAGGACTGAAACCATGTGCTCCTTCTTTAGTAAGGTCCAGAGAGTCTGCTGCTACATGCTCTGGAAGATGCAAATATTAACAAAATATCTGTAAACAATTCAGTTGCCAAAAAAGAAAGTGATGCAATATAGTATGAAACATGGGTTCAGACATGTTACACTAAATTCTGCTGTAAAAAAAAATATTTTTTTTACTGTCATCATTTTATGAAAAAAGTAGCCCTTAAAAAGTAGCATAACAACACTTACAGTAGTCTGACTTTATTAGTACTTAATTTTGTGCTTGACTATAGTTAAAGTCATGAGAATCATTTTTAAAAGGAGTGAAGTCTCATGTCTCATTCCTTTAAACCACAACACACTTCACGCTAAATTACCAGTAAAGACTTACCATGTGTGAAAAGCACAATTTATTTAGCCAAACCTTTTAGCTGATTAATGTCAGCTCAGAAATCATATAAATGCTGCTGTTTGCACCCAGGAAAAAAAACAAAAACCCCAAAATATTTCACATTATAAGCCACATACCTTTGTGTAATCAATGTGGTCGCAGGCTTTCCAATCCAAGTTCATTCAGTGACCCTTGACCTGCACCCTGCTGAAGTGTAAGGCGGCAGGGAGGCTTGTTGCTTTATCTCAGCTTGTATCTTTTCATGCTCCTCCACTCCCACTGGCTTCTGCTCTTGATCCTTTGTTTTTAAAGATACTCAAATCCAGCGGCCCGCTCGCCAGGAATCCCCCAGGGGAGATAAAGGGTCTTTAAAAGCCAATAAATTAAATGTAATAATCTGGTCAATAGTACATCTTGACGGAGGCTCCTTAAGGATTGGTCTTGTCCAGGATAAGCCCCTAATCCCTCTTCTCTTCCTTCACCCCGAATCCCCCTCAGCTGGCTTATTCCACTCAGGCGTCCCAGTTTGAAGGGGTTCTTGTAAAATCAACAAAGGTTCTGTATGAGAGAGTGAAACAGGTAGTTCACATGACAGTTTTTAGTGACCTAGAAATAATGTATAGAATCTTAAATGTATTATTATTTTCCATTTTTTATATATTATTTCTCTTTGTTTTATATAATATGCAATATTAATATATTGGAATAATTAAGATTCTTTAAAAATGTCATTAAAAGAAGTCTCTTATGCTCACCAAGGCTGCTTTTATTTGATAATAAATACAGTAAAAGCAGTAATATTGTGGCATATTGTTATTTCATTACTATACTACCATTTTTACAGTATTTTAAATCAAATAAATTTGGCTTTGGTAAGCACTCCAAAAACATTATTTGAAACTTTTGACTGGTGGTGCAAATTATTACATAACATTATTTTAAATTTAAAATAATGTTAATATGTATTCATTTTTAATCATATTTTAGGAAGCATTGGTCTAACATAGAATCATATCATATCATATCATATCAAGATCTATAGCCCAAAATCTATTTTGGGAACACTGTCCTCAATCATCACCATCTTTTTCAACATCTTCTGAGAAATGGGAATGGTTGGTGGCATATGTTGTGCAATGTGCTAAACATAACATAACCAACTAATATACTGACATTTCGCAGGGCTGCTGCTGCCTCTAGACATGACAAACAGTAAACAAAACAAACGCACTGTCTCATAATTTTTGCAGCTGTTTTTAAGTGGATGCAAACAATGCAGTAACGTCTGTGCATTGTTTGAGAGAAGATGCGCACGACAACTCGTAAACCGCAGTCTAATAGATCCCGTATGTGTGAATGCATTCCTGGGGGAAACATCTCTGTCTATTACAGACATCCAGTACAGCACCCACATCCCAGATTGGAAACATGTTTGGGGTTTTTTCCTCTGTGGGACTGTCGGCTTTTCTTTCACGTGGGCAGAAGAGTTGATCTGTCTGATCTTCATAGCACTTGATCTTTGCAGCCATCCAAGACAGATTCATATGATGTCATTAAAATAAGTGATTTGAACAGTTGCTGAAAAATGGTTCCAAAGGTGTTTCTTAAAATATTTCTCTCATTCCCCTGAAACTACATGTTAATCAGCTAGGCTACACTACAGTATAACTTAACTAACTAGGTGAACAAACATTCAAGATAAGGCCTCATTTTTCCTTTTCACTCAATGACCTCCACTTTTTTCTCTCTCATGAAGTCTAAAGAAAAAAAAGGGTCTGGCAAGACGTAAATCATGATTACAAATATACTCATTTCATCATCTGAACATAACCTATTTTTACTCAAAGCACTCAGCATGACCGTCTGGCAGAGTGAGTCCTTTATGGAAAATGCAAACAAAATCTCATTGGTTTTGTGTGAAAATATACATATAAATAACTTGTATTTACTCCTTTTATTATCTTGTTTACACTTTTTTTTCTTTGATTAGCAATCTAATTGCTTTCTACCAAACAACTACCTAATTAAACTAATCTAAAAAAGCACAGTGGCACAATGAATACTAGTTAGCGGGCCTCCAATACCCTGTCATGCAAAGTACATTTTCTTTTCAGTTAAAACAAAATACACTGACATATCAGAGTAGCTAAATATATAGGGCAAGGATAGATCAATGTTACTGAACCGAAACGTTGCTGTAGCAGTCCATTGATCTAGTAATTTTTGAACTTTGGATTTCATTGCTTCATAGAAAATCCTAGTTTAGTAGTGTAAAGGAACAGTTCAACATACAAAAGTAGATTCGCAAGAAAGTGCATGTTTTCCTGATCAATGCAAAGCCAAATTTACACAAAGCTCATTAACGAGTATGTAAACCTTACATTCTAATATGTAATTAAATGATTTTAAATTAAGAATAAGAATAAAATGAATCAAAACCGACGCTCCTAACGGGCATGACCTGTGAGTACGCAGTGGAGCGCGCATACTAATTTTACAGCAGCACAGATTAGGTTTCCTCCGTCATGCATACAATAACACACGACTAGTCTGTCTTGCTGACTAAATTAACAGTAGTTACGCTGTTAATAGTACGCACTAAACAAAACGCGAATTCGGCGTACTTAATATGCTCTTAGATAAGTCGAAACACACAATTCAAAATGTTGAGACAAAAATAATGTGTCTTTAATGTTGCAATTTAGTAAACCAGCACGACTCACCTCGTGGGTTGATGAATAGAAGTTTATCGTGCCAGAAAAAGCGATGAATGGGATTTATTTCCACATATGGTGAGATCCTGCAGTCCACCATAAAACTTTTCTCTTTTGTCCGGTCTTCAGATTGAGAGGCAGCGGTCAGTGTGAAGCTCCGCGTCTGTGTCTCGCCGCTGGAAGCGCATTTGGTCTGGTCTGGTCAGGGTAGAATCGGGAGAGGGGGGCGGGCATTTCCATGTCTACTGGACGAGTTCCATGTTCCCAGTGTGTTCAGTGCCACGAATGTATAGCCTATCTCTCTAATAGTTTTCAGTTTTCCGACGTTTGAACTTACTTACCGCGTGTTAAGTGTTGAAATGTTGCATCTCGGAAGTTTAAAGCTGTGTTTATTTAGGCCTATTTATATTTTTAAATAGCAATTTGGGGGATAATGTATTTTAATATATAATCAATACATTTAGTGCATAATAAGTAAAGTTAAAATCTATTATTGCCTGACATATCACTTGACTTACATAAAATTGTCGGCTAATTAAACATTTGGAATAGGCTACTTGTGCACAATGCACTTAATATTAACTTAATTTCTTAATATTAAGCCTAAAATTCGTTTATTGTTTTTTGTTTTTTTATTGTTTTTTGTTATTTTTTATAAGGATTGTATGAGCTTTGAATAATATCAGTCTTTAAATGCAAGATATTTAAAGTATGTCTCACTAAAGGGATTATAATGTTGTGTACTTGTGTATATAAAACTTAAAACATATCTTCCAGAAAAAGCTTTTTATTAAACAGGTTAACCCCATGATGGGTGCAGCCATGTTGAAATCACGTGAGCAGCCCTGTCAATTCATACTGCTTTTCAAACTTATAATAGTCATAATTAGTGTTTTGACTAGTTAGCCTACTCAAAGATTTAATATATTACTCATACAAGGTACTTCTTTCAAAAGTAATATTATTACACTACCAACCAACAGTAGTTAAACTACTAATATTACTTTTCTATTACACCCCCAAAAACTTAAAAAATAAATAAATTACCTAGTCATTATTTTGTATGGCAACTGTAATATTATTACTTAAATGTTAAATGTAATTAGTTACACTACTAGTTACCAGGGAAATTACTGTACTGTCATTGACTGACGTCATGGGGTCTCGCCTGGAAGACCAATTGACTCGGAATTTTGGAGAAAATGCCAATGGCAATATGCTGGTAGATTTTGCATGCAAAGCCACTCCGTCTGACATCCGGGTATATAAGATGGCGGCGCGCAAACCACTATTTGCGTCCTGCTGAGGAGCCAATCACAACCGACTCCCCAGCGCAGTCCGGCTTGTGGCAGGAGAGATGTAACGTCTCTGTTCCCACCTTTAGAGAACGAGGGTTACCTTTGTAACCAAGGCGTTCCCTTTCAGTCAGTCACTATGACGTTATGTCTGATAGGCCGAGGTGATGGCATCAACCACACAATGGGTCAACCTCTGCTTTGAGACAGCATTCCCCTTCTGCTGTCTCAAGCACGACCGTCTGGCAGAGTGAGGCCTTTATGGAAAATGCAAACAAAATCTCAGTGGTTTTGTGTGAAAATACTCTTGTATTCACTTCTTTTATTATTACAGCATTCCTCTTCTGCTGTCCCCCAAAGCAAACAAAGAGCTGATCGGAATTTCTTAAACTCGCGTTGACCGTGATTTTAACGGTAAAAAAAACAGTGAAAATGCTACGGTAAAAACCCGTTAAATGGTTAATGGTAAATTGCTGTTAAATTTACAGGGAAACACTGTAAACTGACATTCCCAGAATTCCCTGCAATGCATTTAAAATTTTGTTTGAATTTGATGTTTTTTCTTTGTAATAACTATGTTTCTTCTTAATTTTTTTGTATCAGGTATGTTTATTAGGGTTGTACGTTACATTTAATGTTGTTATATAAATGTTTATTGCACATTTCAGTTTAATAATTCTTACCATGATGGTGTTTAGTTTTTTTGTGAATGACACTGAGCACCTTCTATATATGTTACTATTTAAAAGCTACTTGTGATGTACCGTATTTTTCATGGTTTTATTCTGGCAACCACAGCTGCCGTTTTTTTACTGTACGTTTTACAGATTTATTTTACAATGCACATAAATGGGGCAAAGCGTGATTTATGACACAGCAATTTAAGGGTCGGGTCTGCCTCCTCTGCAGGCAGCGCTTGCAAGTTCACCACCTGATCCTGAAAGGGTGTGCTTGCAGGTCTCTCAGGTAAGTATAACCAGGAGCGAGGTTTTTAAAGAGTCCAGCAGCTCAAAGGGAGCTCCCCGTAGTCCCTTAAGGATGACGGCAAGGTCCCAAAAAGGGATTAGGTGCGGTTGATCGTCAGGTGGTGTCTCCCTAGAGAAAGCCTGTCTACCAGATCATGGTATGCTGCAATGGCAATGGGTGAGCGATGTTGACCGAGTATAGCTCCATGCAGAGAAAAGAGAGCTTGCTCTTTCCCTGGTAGACCCAAATCCCCAGTCAGCTAAGATGCCGAAACACTGTGTCCCTGAGTGAGCTAGTGAGCTTGAGTGAGCTAGTAACAGCCAGTTGTCGAGATAGTTGACAACGCGGATACCCTTTGCCCACAAAAGGGGTCAGGGCATCCTCCGCTACCTTGGTAAAAGTGCAGGGAGACAGGGCCAGCCCAAAGGGGAGGACCTTGTACTGATAGGCCTGACCCTCAAAAGCAAATTGCAGAAATGGTCTGTGTCGAGGCAAAATCAAGACGTGAAAGTATGCGTCCTTCAGGTCGATGGCTGCAAACCAATACTGTTGACGAACACAAGAGAGGATGCGTTTCGGGGTTAACATCCTGACCGGTTCAGGACCAGAAGATCCAGGATTGTCCGTAACCCACTGTTCTTCTTGGGAAAGATGAAATAGGGGCTGTTGAAGCCCAAATTCTTCTCAGCTGGAAGGACCGCGTCCTTCACCAACAGGACCACAATCTCCGCACACAGTATAGAGGCTCTCTTCTCTGAATGAACAGAGGTGAAAAGAATGCCTGTGAACCTGGGTGGGTGCCTGGCGAATTGAATCGCATAGTCGAGTTGGACCGTCCTGATCAACCAGCAGGATGGGCTGGGAAGTGCTAGCCAGGCCCCCAGCCTGCGTACAAGCGGGATCAGCAGAGCAGTCGACGACAATCCCATGGTGGGGCAGCCAGGGGGAGAAAAGCAACTCGATCCTGGAGGCAGAGGGTCCGAGGAGCGATACAGGCCGCTGTGAGCAGCACACACCAACTCTCCCCTGTCCCTCAGTGGCGAAGTGGCACCATGAACCTGAAAGTGAGGAGGCGGAGCGTCGCTCACAAGCTGAAGATGGCGAATAGGGCCCAGAGGTTTGGAAAATTGTCCAAAAGGAGGCGTGGCACAAGGAGCTTTGGCATCACCAAGATATGTTTGGTGGCCGCCGTCTGTTTCAGGGCTGCCGAGAACTGTTGGGTGAAGATCTTGACAGTGTTTCGACAGGTGCATCGCAACCACATGCTCTGCCTGGGGGGCCTCTGCGTAAACCCCTGGCTGCTCCCCCATCGAGGGTAGTGAGGAGGGAGGATCTCAACCATGCTCTAGATGTGTACGGTGCCTTCAATGATTTGGTGAGCTCCTCATAAACCTCTGGAAAGAAAGGCACTGGAATCAATCATCCAGCCTTGAGCGCTCGGGAGTCGGTGAACCTTCAACCCTATGCTCTTGGTGGCCCGGAGGAGCATGGCCACCAGCTCCGCTTCAGATTCTTTCTAAGCAGCCGCCGCGGTGGGGGGTTGCTCAGTTTCCTCTTCAGCAGAGACAGACGAAAACCCCTCCTCTGATGCAGCGAGGTGCAGGACACACCAGTCAAGGGTCTTTTCTACATCAGGTAAGTTTTTGTTTCTTCTCCAGTCTTCCTGATGAGCAAATCGGCTCTGAAGCAGAAAAGCAAATGGTGGTTTGTGTGCCACCATCTTATATACCCAGATGTCCGGGTGAGCGGCTTTGCATGCAAAATCCACCGGCCAATTGCTATTGGCTAGTCGATTGGTCCTAGACGGAACCCCATGACATCAGTCAATGAAGTAACGTCATAGTGACAGACTGAAAGGGAACTACATTATTAATTAGAATAATTAACAGCAAAAAATAGTTTTTCAACAAAATATAGCCATTTTAAAGGCTAATTGTTCAACTCAGCAACAAGATTCATGTATATAAATAGTATTCCCATCCTTTTTTTAATCAAAGCATGTGCTGTGCTCATGAATTGTAATTATGAAGTCTTCAGTTTTCAAATGTAAATATGCATCACTGTTTAAGGATGTTTGCTTTCAGCAGGGATTACATAAACTACAAAAAGGCCTGTGATCAAAGTCTGAGTGGCTTTAGTGTTCGTGTCACTATTGGGTCAAAATAATTCATATCCTAGAGCAATGTTTTTGATGTAAGCAGATCAGTAGATCAATGAAAGTCCTGCAGTTTGTATCCAACAGCTATGCATGAACATCAGTTGGAGATTGATTGTGATTCAGAACAGTCCCTCTATTGCAAGGGAAAATAGCCCGGAAAAACATGCTGATCCATTCAAAAACACTCTTGCTGCTGTTTGAAATGAAAGATAGACTGTGTAAAAAAAAGGCCATTTGGGGAGGTGAAATTTTTAAAGTCATCATGGATTTTAAAACAGCCCTTTCAGAGATATAACTCCATCAACTGCATTTAATATCAACAGCTTAGAAGTTTGACAGTGTGTTTTTGTCTGTCTGATTGTCTGATCTTTTCTATCTTTTCATTTTTATTCTCTGTTTTCCTCTCTGCTCTTTCATTGTCCCATCAGCTGCTCTATCTTGCTCTTCCTAGAGTAAACAATCCCCTCTGCACAAGCATGCCAGCTATTTGCTGTGAATAACATGTAGCTTTTGGATACTTTTCAGATGCTGGTCCCAAAAGGGAGGCAAGGATATAATTTTAGGTTTTTCTCTCCCCTTTTTGACTTCTCAACAGTCTGTCTTTTCTTTTTTTTCTTTTGTCCACCCAAGTCTCTCTCTCAATCTGTTTCCCCCAGTTCCTCCTCTTCCTTTCACATAAGTCATAAGTCAATAGACTTTCTTCTTCTACTTATATTGTATAAAACAAAAGCTATACTAAAACAGAAAACAGAAACTATTTTATATAATATTTCCAGATCCAAAATATTTATAATGTAAATAGTCGTCTTAGTGTTCATTTATGTAAAGTAAAGGCATTGTAATGAAACTGAAGTTTAAGCTGAAGCTAAATTAAAAAAAAATAATAATAAAAACTAAAACTCAAATGAAAATAAATTGAGCAAAATAGATGAATTTTTAAATTTCTTAATATTAATTTAAAAACTAATAAAAATGACCACTATCAAAAAATTTTAAGTTAAAGGCAACCAGCTTAAGGAAATTTTCAGTTTATACAAATAACAAAATGTTAAAGAAGTCAATTTCCCACAAGCGATTCTTTAGTGTCTTAATGGAAAGTTATATAGTAATATAGTTTGTTTTAAAATTTCTCAAATATAGTGTAAAAAACTCTCATTTTACCCTGTCAAAAATCTTCAAGAGCTCCATTGACCCCGCCCTTTTTTCCGAGGTGATCTCTGAGGATTTTTTTAAGCCATATTCATAGCGAAACTTGCTAATTAGCACATTATTAGGAAAGGGCGTTTTGCAAAGATTCATTAAAAGACATTATACTCACTGCTTCTGTAGGTGAGGCTGGATCATGAATGATTTGTGCGAACATAAACGCATTTCGGTTGATCAAGGGGGCGTTTACCTTCAGAACCAAACTGCGTCTTAAGTCACTCAGATGTCGGGGTAAATGACTACTGCTCTGTTCATTAATACATTCAACAACAAAACACCTCAATCTCTGAGGAGTCTTGCTTGTCTCTGTGTCTCAGTCTGATGACGGCTTACTCATGGCGGGGTCTGAGGTAAGACACCAGTTCAGTCTGTGTGATACGCTGCTGTCAATCATCTATTGTGGGAGTGGCCTCTGTTGGTGTGATGCCACACCGACATGCATTTGAGATTGGCTTGATTTCAGAAGGGGCAACTTATTTTTATTAAATCAAAAGAAAACTACCTGTGGATCTTTATCATTGTAGGGTCGAAAAGTGCATGTACCACCGTATGCACCGTACCTTTAAAGAAATAAAATTAATACCTTTATTAAAAAGGATGCATTTTTTGACATTTTTTCTTTCCTTTTTTAACATCATCTATGGCTCTGTTAATGGAGGGAGCCAGTGTTTAGTTATTCAAAATGAAAACTAAGGTTAAGTTTTGATTTACTTGATTAAAATGAATGGTTTCAGAAGGATCATATGACAAGGAAGACTGAAAAATCAGCTTTGTCATCAGTGGAATAAACTACTTTTTAAAAATATATTTAAAAAATCTAATAATATTCCACGATATCCCTTTTTAACTGTATTCCTGATCAAATAAAATTGATAAGCATAAAAGACTAAGCATAAAAGAAAAATGTAACTACCCCAAACTAACTTGAAATGATATAAACATTTCTAAATAATTCCTCTGGGTCTTGAGCACAATCCTCTTCTGTGGTAATTTGCATCACAACTACAAAACCAAAAGATTCAGTCGTTGACAATTTGCCCACTTCTATGTGATTAACACAATAATCACCAACCATTAAGTACTTCTACAACTAGTATACAGTTTGAGTGGTCAGTGTGAAGTGAGTTTGAATTTAAATAGCAATTAGCAAACCACATTTTCTGGTTTGTTTTTTTATAAAACAGCAGGTATCTATACAGCTCTCTTATAAACGCACTGTATAAATGAACAGATTCTTATGGGAAATATAAATGCATTCTACAACATGCTTACTAGTAGCTTTTTTTTTTGCATAGTGAACTGGGATAGAAGACATAAGTCAAAACTAACGTTTTTAATTTAAACAAAGCCCAATTCCAGAGTTAAGAGAAGGGAGGGGTCAGTGCCTGATGGTGTTGATAAGGTCCCATCAAGGCTTGGCAGGGTGTGAAGGGTGTGCCATGGTTTCACAAAAACAAATCCCATTTGAAAACACATCTAGGGTCACCACTGACACTATAACACGGGCTTAAAATGTAGCCCAGGTAGCTCACATGAAGGTTTTTAAATGGGGATGACATGGGATAAAAATCTGCATTAGTCTGTGAGAGCCAGGTGTTTGACAGAAGCATACCGTGCCGAGGGCAGGAGGTTAAGGGTGGTATTGAGCACATATTGCAGATCTGCATGTCCCTGTTCTACGAGCAGCACCAGAGCGTCACAGCATGCCGAGCGGACCACGGTACTGTCACTGCTGCACTGCTCCCACAGAGACTCCAGCGCTTGACCCTGTTCATATAAAACACAACAAGTTAATCGTGCAAAACATTCTTCTGAGCAAAAATGAGAGAGTTAGTGAAGCTGTAAGTGACATGAACTCTCTGGAAAAACTAAACGGCACACATTTCCTACAAAGGGTTACAGTAACTTTGCCAACTTCTGTAATCTTTTATTGAAAGAACTCTGGATTCCAAACATGCAAAATCCATCCAACAGCTTCAATAAAAACGATTTGCATTTTTACCAACCAAAAAAATCACAATTAACTTAGTACCGTGCTATTTCTGATATGAAACCATAAACGTATAATTGAAAAGGTAATACAAATTAATTTTGGTGCATCACTAGAATAAATTATTTTTCTTTTTAACTTAATTTCTCTACCAAGAAACAAGCATTTAGCAAGTTCCTTTGAAAGCATTTCAGATCCTGGAACTTTTCATTTACAAACCACTGTCTTTTTAAGCAGTGAGTGACTGGATAAAACCCTCTTATTTATTTTACTTGTCAAAGGAGCATTGACATAAAAGCCCTAAAGGTGCAGCAGCCAGAAACAGGCCGTTTAACTTGAACTATGTGGCATAACCATACAGTATGATATGATATAATCTTCATATGCAAGATCATGAGAACTTACTTTAGCTGTGGCCTGACAAATCCTTTCGTTTTGGCCTTTCTCTTTCAGCACCGCAGTGACCAGTGTCCTCACAGCCTACAGTAAACAAGCCAAACAAATTCCTTACAGATCAGGCAGAAAATCTGGTTCTTCACATGACTTGAGCATCAAATTTCATCAAATTTATACATTCGCAGGAATGGGTTTCTTCAAGACTGACACGTTTTGCGGGACAGATAAGCGTTTCTGTGAATTGCTGTGGAATCTGAACTTCGTTTTACCTCTAAACGCTCAAATCGTCTGTTTTTGAGTGCTTTACCTGAGCTTGAATGAGGGAGCTGGGGAACTCAAACCTGGTCTTCAAAGTTTCAGTCATCTCCAGAGATCAAAAGCGATGCCTCATACTAAAAACAAACAACATAGTCAACTTAGCCTGTGTTTACTTGAAAAATGATTATTACTTGCAATACTTCTGAGAGCAACAGGAAATTCAATTGCAAAAAATAAAGTAGCCAAACAAAAAAAGTGTCCAAACAAACCGAAACAAACAAAAACAAGTAGCTTCTTACTTAAAGGTGCCATAGAATGCATTGAGAGAACATTTTAAATTGTTCTCTGATATGTACATAGAAGGTATGTAGCTTAGGTAAGGGCCGGGAAAAATGGCCAGAAAGGGTTTTACAGGTCCATTTACAACCCTAGAATTTGACCCTAGAATGAAACGGCCTGTTTTTGCCTTATTTGGAAGGTT
>JAUCMU010000021.1:5618467-5654247 GCA_032275025.1 Enteromius treurensis | reverse complement strand
CACACAAATTCTGAATGCCTTTGGCAGATCTCAAATGAGCCATTTTAATCTAGATTAATCTAGATTAATTTCAAAATGAATCTAGATTAAAAAAATTAATCTATGCCCACCCCTAATATATATATATATATATATATATAATCCAAAATTATACAAACATAAAAATACTACATAATTACTACGTAATGAATTTGTTAATTAAACATTCAAATACATAATATAAAACGTAAATTGTACACTATTAAAATATTGTAACTGTTAGAATTTTTAATGGACATAAGCTTATACTTTAACAATAAGAGGTCATATTTTATTAACAAAAATTAATAAAAACAGTAAAAACTGATAGTTAATAATAATGTATTAACTGACATTAACTCATTTTAAAGTGCATAAACTATAAATAGATTTTTGTTGCACTAATCCTGTCCCATGACTAAAAGCTTTTTGTCTGTACATAAAACTTATAAAACTCTACCCTTAAAACACATAGCTACGAGCAGCTATACTATTTGTCTACGATATGCATGTGTTTTGTCTTCCTGCGTTCTTTCTGCAGTGTCCCATGATTGTGTAGAAACCCTGTTAACTTTGATTCCTGTCTTGAGATCAGTGCCAAAAAGGGAACGGATCCAGTGGAGAATTCTTAGCTTATCATGGCAATGTTTACGGAGCTCAGATTTGAGTGATGTCCTGGGGCTGGCTTTCCTCTATGTATGCTACCTCATAATGAACTCTGGGCTAACAAATAGCGAGTGTTGAAGTTTGTAATATCATGTTTCGCTTCAAAAGCTTTAAACAGTCCACAAAGGCATTTAAACATGCGCTCACACACGATCTGATGATGACAAATGCCTTTGAGAAAACAATGTGATTCTTTCTTTCCCACACTTGATGCTTATTCTTGATAGTGAGGTGATTATTAAGAAATGTAAGATAAGCTTGTAATTGAGTGAAGTGTACACATTGTTACAAGTCTAATGTTATCAGAGTTTCCTCCGTACTATGCGATGAGTTATTTTCTGCTTTGGCCATTTTTGTTTATTTCCTTTTTGACTCCAGACATGGTTGTACTCAAAACTCGCTTCAGTCCCATCCTGTTCTTGAGTCGCACTGTTTTAAAAGTGCGTTTTCTTGCATCCGCTCCTTTAACAATATCACTCTTCTCTGTTTAGTCTAGGGGCCATCATCTCTGTGTAGAGATACTGATCATCCTGTATTTTCCATGATGAGACCCTGATGAGAGACTAATTATCCCAATCCACAGAGATACTGCTGGGCATGTCTTTAAAGGGGTCATATGATTTTATATGACCAGTTTCTTTAGTGTGTTATGTAGCTGTTAATGCATGTTTATTAGATCTGCAGAGTTACGAAACTCAAAGCCCCCCCCAAGAAAGGATTTGTTCTATTTAAAAGAGAAGGCAGACCCAGACCTGGCTACCCCATGTCTACGTCACAATGTGGAAATTGCGTTGTGTGTGTGCGTGTGTAAGAGATAGACAGGGTCACATCACAGTGGAGTTGGCTGTCTTAATCTCAGCTTGTGTACTGAAAATACATACAAGCATCTGTGTCTGTTCTACACTGAATTACTCCCTGGGCGTAACCCCCTCAAAGTGTGTGTATAAGAAACAAATCGTTCATTAAAGCATCTTAACTTTAAACATTTGCTTTTGGCCAAGATATGTGTCCATAATCCATATTAATGCTTCCTCCAGTGAAAAAGTCCATGTTAAGTCATGCTGTGGATCATTGTAATGTTTTTATCAATTCTTAGGACTCCCCATTCACTGCAGAGCAAATCTTTGATGGCGTGAGGGTGAGTACATTTCGAGTGAACTATTCCTTTAGGCAGACACATTTGTGTTCTCACATGCATGGATCATTTTTCCCAGTTTTTTGTCAATGTGACTGGGACTTGCTTACAGCAAAATACCATTAGACAATGTCAATAATGTTATCTTGCTGGATCAGTGTGACAGGGCTTTGGTTAAATCCTACATGTAAATATGCTTTTGAAAGACAAGACAGACAGTGCAATCGTTAGAAAGCAGATGTTTCAGGTTTCAAGAAACAGGTGCATAATGCAGTGTAAGGGATAAGGATCAAGAGCACTTTAAAGTAGTGGGGGTAGAGGAAAGGAGATTGAGGCTGGAGAAAGGGGGCCAGTAAAACAGGGTAATTTTTTCCCGGTTAAAAAGGATGTCTCCTCAGGAAATTACTTTCACATAGGTTACAAAGCCTGCCAAGGATTTAAACTCTGTCAGCATTTAATTTTTTTTATTTAATGCTTAAACTATTTAATCCACATAGTAAAGTTAGAAAAACTGAAAATCTAAAGTGCAGTGAATTATTTAGTTAGACTACTCCTGTCTGGGTGTGAAATAAAATTCTGTCAAAAGCAGTCATGCTCTTTCTGGGCTCTATGATGTTAGGCAATGACAGGCTTGTTTGTAATTCTCTGAGGTAGTGTCTAGTTCAAGTCTTTCTAGGACACATCCAGTTGAAGTATCATATGCTTTTTGGTAATGTTTTCTATACACTTTACACACTTAAGTTGTCACTGCCGCTGTAACCTTTCAAAAAGTACTTATGTGTACCTTTAAGGTACAAAGATTTACCTCTTGAAGGCATTTCTACCTCATTGACAGATTTGTAAATTTTTTTGCAAGTTTACGTTAAAGAGTTTAAGTCTCCAATTTGGTCAAATCTCAAATATTTTTGTTTAGAAATTTTTAAGATCAGCTGTTTAAACCGCAAGATACGGCTAGATCTGTTATTTAGGACTGCATTTACTTTTGTTTAGTGTGCCTTTGTTTATTATACAATAGTAAATATACAAACTTATGTGTGAGGCTTTAGCAATGGATATTTCACTATTGTTAATGTTTTTCAGTACAGTCTCAAACCTGAACATATTCATTACAGGCAATCATAGAAGAAATGGTTAAAGGTGGCATGTAAAAAGGTTAAGTGTCAGAATCCATTTTAGTGACTTAAAACAGTCAAAGCATCCAATAAATGTCAATTATGAAATGAAAAGTCATAATTATAATATAATTATGACATAATTACAATGCTGTATTATGTTTTTTAAAATTGTGAGATAAAATAAAAAACATTAAAGTTTTTATTTCATTATTTTAGCTTTACATTTTACATTTTGTTATCTCATAATTAAAACTTAGTATGTCATAAGTTTAAGATTTTATCTTTTAATTGTGACTTAGTATGTCAGAACCTTTCTCTCATAATTATTACTTTTTATATCAAAAAAGTATAGTTTTTTTTCTTATGTGTGAAAATCAGACTGCAAGCCGCATGGGAGAGTTTGTCTTGATTGATCTTGAGGAGTGTCTTTTTCTTGATCAGACTAAATAGATTTGAGTATGACTGAAATTTCCCTCTCTAAGTAACCAAGCAGCTGAGAGCGTGTTCAATGTCTTTTTATTATTTTGTAGCTTTAAATGTAGGATTTTGAGTCCATGCAGTGAATTATTAACTTGCCAAGCGTTACTCAACTATCAGAGAATTCCTTCTGTCTTTTAATGGTCCGTTTCCTGATCTACACCTTCCTTTCCATTTCTGAAGAATACACTATGTGGGATACTGTGTGTGCATGGATATTAAGTGACTGACAAGAACAATGGAGGGGTTCAGAGACTTGTCAATTACACAAGCATCTGCCTTTACGTGTCATGCTCACAAACACTAACATATTTTTCTCATATTTCTCCATCCAATTTTCGCCTGAAAGCAAATATTTGTCTAATTGTTAGGCCAAGGCACAGACACAGAGCCCAGTGGTCAGATCTCCTATTTAAAGTCCATTAGTAGCTGGAAAGGAGCGTTGACTTGGATTATGAAAGCCAGATGTTGCCGTCTGAAAAGGAAAGCGTTTCTTCTTGTCTGTGTGTGTGTGGGTGTTGGGTTGGATGGAGGACGGGGTGCTTAATGTGTGGGTCGGGGGCTATTAGAGAATTTTTATCATGTCAAATTAACCAAGAAACTAAAGACAGAGCATCTTTATGACCTTACAGATTAAATTTACTCATAATTAGGATAAACACATCCATATTTTTCAATAAGTACATGAGAAGCCAGTCATATTTCAAACTCCACCTGCCCCCAACCCCCAGCTTTCCTGAGGAGCCCGACGCTAATTAACTTCCTGTTGGGAACATGCCCTTTCTTGGCACGCGGCTTCTTGGAATGGCGGGTGCGATGAAACCAGGGTGGAGGTGTAACCCAAAGAATTTGTTTGGACTATGTTCCCGCTTCCGTGAATTCTGCCCTGTCAGGAAGTGTGACTCGGCCCAAACAATAGGCAATTGTGCAGCTGGACCTGAGCTAGCAGGAAACTCAACACACACACATATAGATGCCCCTAATATGTCATAATCAACTTTAGTGACTTAAAACTGTCCCCTGAAATCAAAGTAACTGATACAAAACTATACATTTTCTATATACCACCAGTATAAAGAGATCTGGTAGTGTAAGATGTCAGACTGCTGTGGATCTCATGGAAAATGTCATTCCATTTCCTAATCCTGAATCTATCTGCTTGGTGTGATAACACTTAGGAGGACAGCTTACATAACTGAGTGTGTGTTTATTTAGTTTAGCCTGTTTTTAGAGTATGTCCAAGGACAAAAACACAGGTCAAGAGAGTGTGTCTGTGTGTCCAGAGCTGTGAGGAATGTTGTAGTCTGACCTCTGACCCTTCTGTGTGTTTGCGTGTCCACGCCTTGCTTGTCTCCACTCAAGCACACACACGCTCTAAAAGATCTGAAATCTTTCCCTTTGACAAACTAGACACATAGTCAAAGAAAAACACCTGAAAGTGTACGCTTCCTAAAACAAACAAATGGACCATTGTGTCCTCATGTATCCGTCATTCTTTTGCAGTTAGCATAGTGTGTGTATTGGCAATAAATGTTTGTGTCTGTCTGAGCAAACTTGGGGTTTCTAGTCTGTTTCTCTTGGATCCTTTCGCCTGTGCATTTGAAGTCTGTGCACATATCTTAGTGTAATTACTCTTGTGGTGTGGTAGGGGTGGGATCTTAATGGTAGAGTGTGTCAAGGAGGGCATAAAGCATGGCACTCTTAGTCATTTGTGTTTTTGTACAGTAGCAGCATTTTAAAATGCAAGCTATGTTGGATAAGTTAATTATTTATTATTTTTTCCCCTTTTTTTTTACATTAGTATCGTGATAATAGATGTGCTCAAAAGTAAAAATAAAATAAATTTGGGGGGAATGTGAACACTGTGTATTTTGTATATTGCTTTACTTAGAAATAATCTAATCATCTTTTACATGATTTAGTCTTTTCATGTGTAAATTACGACTGCTCAAATCATTTTAATGCAGTGGGGATTTACACATGAAATTCAGGGGTTAATTTTAATTAGTGTTGACTTGATTATTCGTAAAGGGAATCATTTGTTCATCATTGTTTATCATTTGTTATGGCCCTTGATTTATGCTGATTTAAATAAAAAATATTGTAATTTAGTTAAAGAAAATGAAGAATCACCATCAAGAATGATGGATTTGCACACGAAAGTAACGGAATAAATAAAAATAACATGGCTTAAAAATAGAACTTCATAACATTATAAAACCTCATAAAAATATTATAAATTAAAATCGTATTTCAGAATGCAGAATCAGAATCTTGAATCTCAGTTTAATGAATTTGCTATACAAAACTAAAAAGGTTGACAGAATATATATAAATATATATATACATATATATAAATAGTCTATGTATACATATACATAGACTATATATATTTAAACAAATAATATACATATACATAGACTATATATATATAAACAAATAATATACATATACATAGACTATATATATATATAAACAAATAATATACATAGACTATATATATATATATATATATATATATAAAAATACACACACACACACACATAGACTATATATATATATATATATATATATATATAGTCTATGTATATGTATATTATTTGTTTCTATTTCTTTCATTTAGAGACAAATGTGACCTGAATTTGTTTTTGAGTTTGAGTTTCAAATCTATCGCCTAATTAGCACTACATCAAAATATCTATCTGCATCCTTCAGCTAAATTTCAGGAAAGTAAATATTCACTGGCAGGCTCAGAGGTTGTTATGTGGTTACCAGAGCAACAGGACTCTTGGAGGACCAGGCTGGAGCCTGTGGCTGCTGGGCCGGTGTATGTAAAGGCCTGTCGCTCTGTGGCTCTATGCCCAACCACCACTCCGGAAAATTCCTCGGTAAGGGTCAGCAGCGAAGACGCAGTCAAAGCCATATACAGCCATTTCTCTAACTGCACCGTTAAATGGTTACCTCATTAAATGTGTTTGCTGAAAAATGCAAGTCAAAAAGGATTCACATTCATGTGGTCGGACATAAATCTGCATAAAACCTACATTTGCCTTTTTCATGCTGACAAACGTTACACTAAAACTAAATTTGAGAAATTGCAGTTGGTTTGTGAGAAACTCAGTAGACAAATTCTGTGCGGTCCATTGATTTTGCTCATCTGGCTCTGCGTCATCTGGCTCGTAAGGCTCTCAGTCTGTGGATGTGAGGCTTTGCTAAGCCTGATCTTACATGTGCTTTCCAAAACCTTGGCATTTGTAGTTCTTAAGGACGCATTTAGAAACTGTGCTGTTTCACACAGCCAACGAAAACTGCCATAGGCCCCCATAGGATTTTCAAATATTGTTTTAACCCAAAAAGGTTTGTTCTGACAGATCCCAACAAATGTGCGACATGGGGTGAACTACTGTCCCAACAGTAACATCTGAGATTATATGAAGGCCCAACCCTTGCTTAGCAGGAGTCCTGCAGACTCCAAACAGTTTGTTCTTTGACTTCAGCTGTTTTTAAGGTAAGCTGAATGTCACAACATTATAGCACTTTTTTTTATAGAGAATTGAGTATTTAGCACTAAGTATTACAGACTCTTGAGTTTTAAACCTCAGGCTCTATTAATTAACTTTAATAATGCCAGGTTGCTTCATTTCAGGTAAAGTCTAAGTGGTAAAACATAATGAGACCTGGAAACACTTTTCGTGCCGCATGTGTACTTAATAGCTATTGTCTGGATGAAGCAAAGAGGAACCTAAACAACACAGAACAGGACCAAAACATTAGGTATGAATACATATTCATGATTACGTTTTGAAACTTCTGCTTTGCCCAGTGGTTTATTAACTCGCTGAATGGTATTTCCTGTTGGCTGGCGCATAGTAGCAGATTCCAGAGCATTTTTTGTCTTCCTGTATAAATTCACACACTTTGAAACATCCTTCCTACTGCCACTTTAAAAGTCTAAAACAACTTCCATAGGCGATGGCATGTTAAACTTCCCAAAATCCTGCTGTTGCCAATGTCATCACATAATTTCATGCTTACAGATGGCAGCTTTGCTAAAAATGTGTTTTTGCTGGACTGCATTCTTGTGTGGTCCAGCTAATGATGGGGCTGTGAATGTGCTCTGTGAGTGCAGCTGTACCTGAGGTGGGACTGATGGGTGAAGATGGTCAACAAATTGAGGGAGAATAAACAATATATACATGCCACACAATGAACAGCCCTTGCTTCTGACATGTGTCCATATTCTGGCTCCTGGCTCCCTCTTATGGTCAAACTGTAGACAGAGTCATATGAAATGTTCAAAATGCTGATATATTTAACCTGTGGAAAGACTTCAGCTATGTTAACTCCACCATGGAAGGCTGCACCGAGCAGATGTTTAATTCTTCTTTTTTTCACAAAGGGAATAGAGGAGCTCTATCTGTTCAGCATACTCAAAACCTGGGCTTGAAAGAGAGAATGCAGATTAAATGCATGTCAGTGGTGCCTGACTGTTCATTTACAACAAAATGTTGTTTATCCAACGTGAAACTTACCGACCAGGTGTTTCTAAAATCAGAGGGATATTATCCAGTCGAGGCTCATTAACAATTTCTCGGAAAGCAGAAATGCCGATTTGGCCACATCCAATGTCTTCATGGCGGTCCAGATGGCAGCCTAATTTTCCTTTTTAAAGAAAAAGTATGCAATCTCAAAAGAAGTAACAAAGCTGCCAAATTTGGGATATAGTATAGCTTGTCACAGTGACTCCACAAACAATTACAGCAATAGAGTGCTGTTGTGAAGACTTTTTAAGATGTTAGCTACACCCTGGTTCCCTCCCCAAACATCTAATAGGATTTTTCCATTGGCTTTAACTTAAAAAAATGTTAGGGGTGCATTATTGTTTTATTTCATGATGTAGTAACATGGAATGGAACATGCTAAAATGCTAACTTGTTTCCGGGTTTTGGCCTACAAATTCCAGCAGCACTCTATACTGATAAGTTCAAATGAATGTTGAGTACCTTTGGAGTCATTTAAGTGAATGGCTCTCAAATAATGCAGCCCAACCACACGATCAAATTCATCAAGTATATTTTGCACTCCTCCAGGAGGTGAAATGTCATAACCTAAACAGAGTAGAATCATCTTAAATTTCAAATATATCTCACATAATCTGCAAAATGTTCATTATTTAACATCATTTTATGAAACCAGCTATTATTTTGTATATTATACCTTAAATAATATATCTTTTACCAAATAATTTGTAGTAATATCTATGGGATTCGTACCATACCTGCTGCAAAAGCATGGCAAGTGTCCAGACACACCCCGACACGTGTCTTGTCACGGACCTGATCTATTATGCTTCTCAGTTCACTGAACTGCCCACCTATAGTGCTGCCCTGACCACTCATGTTTTCAAGTACTATTGAGGCAAAAGAAAGAAAGAAAGAAAGAAAGAACATTATCCAGCTAAATTTACCAGAAAGCATGAGCACATTCTTTATAAATGATCAGGACTGTATAGTTGACCTGTAATGACAGCAGGGGTTTGCTGGTGTGCGTGGTTAATAGCTTGGGCAATTTTCTCCATGCATTTCTCAGGGGGAGAGTCTATAGAAGCTCCAGGGTGAAAGTTAAACTGGCTGAGACCCAGTGCACTGCAGCGACTCAGTTCATCCACAAGCATGGCCTGGCTCTTACTGAACACGTCTAGATTGAAAAAAAAAAAAGCAGAGTCATCTGACATACAGTCTTATATACAAAACATATGGAGGCTAGAGTATTATTTATTGGACTGAATATCGATTAAATCAACTGAACTGTTTTTGAATATGCCAATCTTGTGGCTTCATCTTTAAATAATCAGTGCATGCACAGAACCACACGTTGGGTACAGTCAGCTCACAAACCTTCTTTGGGGGAACCGCAGTTCATCAAATAAGATCCATGTGGCAGGATGTGTATCGGATCAAAACCATGTTGAGCACAGGCTTCTTGAAATTTAACTGAAGCTGCTGTATCAAGTGCTGGTCTCGTCCAGGAGCGCTGGGAGCCCAAGAAAAGGGCAAAAGCATGACCTCCCATGGCCACGCTTGATTCGACTGCTTTCCATATTCCACCTTAAGAATATATATTCTCAAATTTATATATGTTCAGAACAAACACCTTATTTAGAGGAAAAAAAAGCATTTCTGCTAACCTGATATTGAGACATGAGCGCCTATGTATTTTTTATTTGGCTTTATCTTCCTTTTCCTTGCCTTTTTTTCTTCTCTGCTGCTGCCATCTGATGGTTCTGCATCAGAATGTTGTAGTTCCTTTGTTTCAGGAACCTCCTCTGTTTTTCTTTTCTTCTTGCCTTGTTTTAATGAGGCCATATTCTTCTGAGTCAAGAATAACATTTGGTTAGAAAATTACCTATACTACATTATATATATATATATATATAGCATTAAAAAATAATAATGGTGGTAGTAATGTTTTCATGAGTATAGTATAAACTTGGATCAGGGACCCCCAAAAGACCACAAAAACATAAAGAATAAAAACTTCACCTGAGAGAAAAGTGTAAAAGAGAAACATGAATGTAGCATTACTATTGTTTCATTTTGCGTTCTAAAACATAACTGGAAACCATGAATTAATCATGATTTTTTTTTTCTATTTTATTCAATGGACAGTTGTATACAGTTAGACAAAAAGCATTTTTCCAGATAATATTTTTTGTCTTTAGTATTCTTATTACATTGTCAACATAAAAAGCAATTGTTTAAATGTACAAATGTTTTTTTTTTAAATTATACTGTATTAAATGGATGTTTTTGCAAAAAAATAACAACAAAAAAATCTAAATTCAAACCATGAAATTGATAGCCAACGATAGCCATTTAACTGATGGTGCATGCAAATTGCGTACCTTATGTGCAAAATTAACAACCATTCAAAAAGTGCTAGACCGCAAAATAAAAAGTATTTTCTTTTATTATAGAAACTGCTAATTAAAGAGTTATTGGACTTTTAATATTGAAGGTCAAAAATCTCCCTCGGCTGCCCCTCTTCCGTCAGATCTGTCCAGACACACATTCACACCGAGCAGTAAAATGGCCGACCGTCAACCAACTGACTTCACAGCGCTTTAAACATAGATTCCGCCTTTTTCGTTTACATTATCGTATTTCATATTTAAAAACTATAGAAGGAGTGTTTTCTTGACTAGCTATTAGATTTTGATGGAGTGTTGTATTTCACGTTGCCTCAAAACCCAGAAATTCGCACTTAAGCACTTTAGCTGTAGCTAGAAGACTAGCTGCGGTGCATGTAATTCCTGAGGTAAGTGCTTTGTTTTATAGAGCAAAACGTATAACATGTTGTTTATTACTATTGACAATAGGATGCATTCGAAAAACCAGAGCAGCGTGAAATAATTTTTGGGCGCTACAGTTTTTCTTCGTCGACATCTGTTAGCCACTAGCTCTGTTGCTAGTTAAATTAGCCAGCCAGCTAGTTAGCATCTGTCTAGTTGCAACTTTAGCTCTCCGCTGGTCGATCGTAAAAGCATACTTGTGCTTATTTAGTACATCACTAATTAATATAGACAGTGTTTGCATTAAATGAAAGCGAATATGAGCTGACTTTATGGTTTTGGTGGGTAACGTTAGTGTATCCCGTCTCATAGTCCTAGCTCGGTATTGCTGCCAATATTTGATCAAATGCATGTTCGGTTTTGACAGTTGCTTACCCTTTTGGTTTATTTTGCGATCCGTATGCGAATAATCGGCGGCTTCTGGTGTAATTTAACAAAACTACCTGAAATTTACGTTTTTAGTATGTGCCAATATCTCTTGCTAACAAACTAGCTAACTCGGTAAATTGCATCCGAGTTTGGCAGGACCACAAAAGCACACGACTTAACTCACTAATTCAGTTTTTGCCGTTAGACACTGGTTTTGATTCTTTGTTTTTGCATGAATCGTTCGAACAAATTACGTATGGATTGTATGGAATATCATAAATTGCACCGAAGGAAATGGGCGGGTGGAGGGAGCCCCTCTGTCCGACAACTCTGTCCTGCCAACTGCAGGCTCTCAGATAGATAGCAGCAGGAGTTTTTCCTATTTAGAAGATCTTTATATGATTTTAATCGGCATACCTTTTAATTCATGGCGTATGCAAAATCAGGCATGCGCCTAGAACAGCATGCCATTGATTTTACATATACAGTGATTTGTGATATTATGATCATGTGTTTGATGCCGCTGTTGTGTCTCAAGTCTGTTATGCATTTGGTTTGGTAACAAGGTAGCACCTCTTGTCTGGACTGGTTGAAGGTGATACTCAACGAAACTGTACATTTTCCAGATATTTGCTTAACCCATGTTTTTTTTTTTCTTTATATAAAAGGTGCATTAAGTAAGCATGTTTGTTTTGACCAACATAGTTATTTTCAACAGCATAATTAGTTTCATGATTATTATTTTATTTTTGTAGAAAGGAGTATCAGGAAAGGGAACAGCAGTTCATGGAAGACAAGAAAAGGAAAAAGGAAGATAAAAGGAAACGGGAAACCTCGCAGAAGGTACGTGTTATATTGTGTACAAATTAATTGTGTTGGACCATAAAATTATAATAAATTAATGCACATCCTGTAGAAATGCTCCGATCTTTTTTTTTCGGGCCCATCATCAAGATCATGATCTGCCGATTGCCGATCACAGAATGGCAGGGGAATAGGAATCTTTTATCTATAATCTAGCAGAGTTTGCACCATTTGTAGAATTTGTATGAAACTAACTCTAAATTAACTATATTTAAAAAAAACTGTAGAAATAGGCTACAGTCAAGATCTTGAAAGAACCACCAAGTGTTTATTTTAGAAAATGAGAACTTAAGGCTACTGTAGGCCATCTTTCCCAAGTAAGGCAGAGTAACTTAAAATTATTCCAAACAAACAGGGGTCAGGCAGACCAACACACATCAGATCAGATTAATCGGATGTGGCCTCATACTCTGCATATTCAGTGGTATGGTGCGTTCTAAGATGCCTAATCATGTTAGGTGTTTTAAAATGCCGTTGCTTGCTTCCACCTCGAGGGATTTCATCACGACATACATTGCAAACGGCTAACTTTACGTCTTTATCGGACACTAAAACAAAAACTTCCAGGCGGGAAAACTGATGTTGCCACTGGTAAGCTCCGCTCTGCTGTTGTTTACCTGTTTAAATTCACAAATCTATGGGTACAACAAAGAGCATGATGTCAAAGATACTCAGAGCTAACATGGACAGCCACCCCATTGTTTTCAAAAGTCTGTTTTTGTCCGTTTTTGTCTGAAACGCAACCTCAGAGTTTTTAAGTCTCCATTTTCGAGGGTTAAAAATGCCAGAGTAGTGTAAACAACAGGTGTAACTAGGGCATGCAGCATATCATTGTGCAATATTTAATGCACATCTTGTCAGTAAAGCCGGTTCTGTAATCAGCAGTAAATGCCATCAGGTACGTGATTTTACATTGAGACGCATTTATTACATAGAGCCGCTCTTCACTGACATAGCTCGGCATTGGCCTAGCAAACGTTGTTCTGTACTTTTGAGTAATTTTAAATATTCATACTTACTCATTTTTTCCTTTGTTTTAGGTTGCAGAGCAAAAAAATAAAGGTAACTACATTTTGTTGTTTTATAAAGTATTTTAATATAGGATTTGCCTTTTTAATAGTGTTTTCCGTCTTCATGTTTGTACTGTGTACTGACACCCTGAAAGTTACAAAAATAATGTGTCGTTGTGCTGACGAACACAAGAAAAAGTGTCACTGTGTTGTTTATATTCTATTTATTCTTTCTCTTACCTGAATGTAGCTTTTTTGCAGTTCTGCTCTCATTTGCTCCTAAATTTTCCACTACACAGTGCCAGAATTGACCAAGCCTCCATCTGCACAGTCTCCTGCCACCCCCAACTCAGCTTCCCCCAGCCCTGGCCCTGTCCCCTCTTCAACCCCATCCGCTGCCACCCCGGCTGCTGGCGCCCTCCCTCAGGGTGGGAACAATGCTAAGCGGCCGGCGGTGGCCAACGGACAGCCCTCCCCCGGCACACAGAATTCTCAGCGCTACATGCCCCGTGAAGTGCCCCCTAGATTCCGTTGCCAGCAGGACCATAAAGTGCTACTGAAGAGGGGCCAGCCACCACTGTCCTCCATGCTGCTGGGGGGAGGCAACAGCGGGGGAGACAGCCCCAATGAAACAGTGGGTTCTGCCTCAGGTAAAAATCATCAAGTGAATCATTTGACGACTAACATAAAAAGTTAAACTTTGTTTTTTATATTTCAGTTTGAATGAAAACTGTAATTTGTTTTTTGTAAGGTAATGTCAGCTTTTAGCTTAAAGCAAAAACGAAAGTTAATAAAAATGCATTTCTTCTGAGAAACACAAAAAATATTTTGACAAATATGTTTTTTTTTTTTAACACAATGAATTTCCAAGTCCTAAGTGTTGCAAGTCCAGGATTGTTCTGAAACTCAATAACATAATTGCATGAACAAAAGCAGTTCTTCAAAATATCTTATTTTGTGTTTCATAGAAGTCATGCCGGTTTGGAATGGCATAGGTAAGTAAATGATGACAGATTTCTTTAAGATTTTGAGACTTATGTTGGCTTAGTTTATATACATGTAGGTTTTGTGTCATAAGAAAAGGTTCTTTGAGGTTCATGAAAAGTTTGGTGTTTCCAGATCCAAGCCAGGGCCCTGTGGGTCCAGCTGCTCCCTCACTGCCCCATACGTCATCCTCCTCATCAATCGCTGCTTCTTCTTCTTCAAATTATGCAAATTCCATGTGGGGGACCAGCTCTGGCAGCCAACCCCTCTCTCAGGGCAGGGAAAAGATGATAGTGGACCGGTCAGACCTGGAGGAATGGCCCAGTATTGCTGCTGGGGATGGGTCAAAGGCGGGGGATACAGCAGGTACTGGAGGTGCTGACAGTAGCGGAATTCTTAACTGCAGCACCTCGTGGGGTGAGAGGCATCTCCAGCAGCAAGCGAAAGTTGTGGGAGGAGGAAACGGGAGGAAAGGAGTGAATTCTGGAAGCCCCTCCCCACCAACATCCTCCGGTTCACCCAATGAATGTATGCAGTCTGGTAGTGTTTGGGCTTCATCCTCCCATGAACTAATAGGGGGGAATGCAGTAGCAGCAGGCTCATTGCCCCCCATATCCAAAGCTGCCCCTCTCCCAGGGAGCTCCGATAGTGTCAGCTGTGGGATTCCAGGTGCCAATTTTACCCCTAATGCCAATCCTTCTGCTTGGCCAGCCCTTGTACAGGAAGGGTCTGGGACAGTTGCAACAGAGGGTGGCTCCTCTTCCCTCCAAAGCTCATCTTTGTCTGCCAGCAACCCTCTTTCTGTGAATCAAGCCTCTCATCAGCACCAACTTCACCAAATGCAATCCAGAGACAGAGAGCCATCCTGTGGAGAGTGGGGTGGTGCAGCACTGGAACCAGGAGCAGGACCAAAAAACACAGGGGTGGCAGAGGGGGCTGAGATGGACTCTGGAAGCACAGGTGGAGGGGACGGCTCCACTTCCTCTTCCTCCTCCACCAGCTCATCAATGTGGAGAGCTCAGCCTTTCCCTGCAAACTCCAAAACGGGTGCCTCAAGGACTGAATCTTGGGAGGATGGAGCAGGAGGGAGCTCCATGTCTGCTGAAGGTGGAAAAGCATGGGGCTTTGCCAGTCAGGATGATCGAGGAGATTTGACTGGGGCAAGTGCGTGGGGAACAGGAAGTGGGGGTCAGACCCCCGGGGTATCTCAGGGAGCGTGGGGTGGGGACCATGTGTTGGTTGGGGACTGGGGGGCGTCCAGTGGTGTTGGGAGTGTCAGCAATCCAGTTGGGAAAGACGGTTCGAGCAGTAACAGCAGCAGCAGCGGCGGCAGTGTTGGTAACCCGACGACTTCCTCCTCCACAACTACAACTATGACAAGAGCTTGGGACAATCAGAAAGGAGTTGGGGATGTAGGAGCAGGAGACTCGAGTGAGTGGGGAGGCCAGGGTAGCAGAGGTGGGGGAGGTACCTCATCCTCCAGTGGTGGAGGAAACTCCAGAAGTGGCAATCAGCACCATGGCCACCACCGCTCTCATCAACCTCCCAACCCTGAAGTGGCCTTACAGAATCTGCTTAGCCGATCTGACCTGGACCCCAGAGTGCTGTCCAACACTGGTTGGGGTCAGACGCAAATCCGTCAGAATGTGGTATGGGATTTGGAGGGAGGTGGCAGAGCGACGGCACCAGGTGGATCAGACTCCTCATCTACAATGAGTGCACCTGCCCATGCTCAACCATACTCTAGTTCGTCTGGCACCACAACTACTGATCCATCTTCCTCCTGTCTGCTCCAAGGTGCAGCTCTGAATGCCAACTTGAACTCCAACTCCGTCCTCGGGCCACCCGCCGTTTCACCTGGTGAAGGTTGGGATAACAGTAGTAGCAACAGCAGTTCCTCTTTACATTCCCGAGGCCCTCCACCCTCGGGTGTCAATATCCAAAACCCTGGCGTCTCACAATCTGTAGGTGGTGTAGGTAGTTCAGGCGGTGGACAAGGCAAGCCATCCGGGGGTTGGGGAGGGACTGCTTCATCAGAAGGTCAAGGAAAAGGTTGGAACAGCGAGGGACCTAGAGCAGGGAACTCGTCAGGAAGGTGGGGAGACTTCCAAACACAGGGTACTCCATCAACTGGAGGAAGTGGCTGGGGAGATAGTCAGGAGGAGAAAAGAACGGGCGGTTGGAAAGAACGTGTAGATACAGGCAATTGGGGAACGGGAGGTAGCAGCAACTGGGGAGAGAAGGATCCCAAATCATGCAGTGGGGGTTGGGGGGATGTGAAGAGTGGTGGAGGTACTAGTGGGGACTCAGAAGTGGGTACATGGGGTAATTGGGATGAGGGAGCTCCAAGAGGGGCATGGGGAACTGGAGGAACGGGAGCGGGTGGAGACATGGGTGGCAAATCTCACCAAGGCTGGGGTGGGAAGATGCACCCGTCACAGATGCCAAACAGCCAATCGGCCTCACAGAAAGGCCCGGCACAGCAGCAGCAACAACAATCACAGCCTCAGCAGTGTCAGTCAGTGGACGCAGGGGCCATGCAAGGGGGCTGGGGAAGATCAGCAGGTTCTTCAGCCCAGAGCCAAAGTTCAGGGTGGACTTCAGGGCCCATGCCCAAACTTACCAGTGGCTCTGGAGACACTTCAGAGCCCAGTGGTTGGGAGGAGCCTTCTCCACAGTCCCTCAGCAGGAAAATGGAGATTGATGATGGAACAGCTGCTTGGGGTGACCCCACCAACTACAACAAAAGTGTCAACTTTTGGGATAAGAACAATGCCCCGTCTAGCCAGGCACAATCAGTATCCCCTCAGCAAGGACCCCCAACTCTACAGCAGCAGCCTCCTGGTAGAATGCCAACAGGCCTTGGGAATAGGGACATGAACCTTGCACATTCAACAAACAAGGGGCCAATAGGTAAGAAATTTTACATTTTTATTGACAATTCACTGCTGCTATTTTGTTTCTTTTGTACCCCTTTATTAAACATGAAAAACACACCATTTTTAAGGGCGTCATTTTTTTGTTGTTGCATTAAATCATTGTCAGTGCAAAAGAAGCCCAAACTTGAAAATTTGGTTTGATACTTAAAGAATATTGGGTATAATATTAGATTTTTTTTTACTTTTGCTCTTCGGTTTACTTTCATGTTGCATACTATGGAACCATATTGATTAAAGCGTTTCCTTTTAGCTCCTTCTGAATGGGGAGGTAGTGGCTCTCCTTCCAGTCCATGCATGGACAATGGTACTGCAGCCTGGGGTAAATCTACTGAAGCACCCACTAGTTGGGGTGACGCTGATGGTAATGCCAAGGCACCAGGTTGGGGGGATCCCTCTACTAATCCAGTGAAGTCTGGTGAGTCTGAATAATTTTGTGCTATCAGTAATGGAAATGTGTTTGGAATTAAACGGTTACTGAATTAATTAGTATTTTTAAGTATTTTTACAATAATCTTTACAGGTTCAAAGTCTATGCAAGAAGGTTGGGGTGAAGGAGAGGGATCAGTCAGTGCATCGCGTCACTCCAGCTGGGAGGAGGAGGAGGAGAGTGGTGGTGTGTGGAACAGCACTGGTTCTCAAGGCAGCAGCTCCTCCTACAACTCTGGAAGCTGGGGAGCCAAGAAGGGCAACAAGGTATGTCAGTGGTCAGGCTAGGGTCAATATTCATGCCTACCTGAAGCAAAAGTTACTATTAATTACTAGTTACTAAACTTTCTTTATAATTTTCTTCAGGGTACCTTGAAGGGTGCAGGAGACTCTTGGATGACCCCAATGGCAAGACAGTTTTCAAACATGGGGATTCTGGTAAGAAATTATGAAAGAATTGTCCTAAATATAGCCTTACTTTAATGTAATCACAGCAAGTATTTTGAGCATCCTTATTAACATGTTTGAGTGAAGTTTAGGCTGTAAGGTTTGCTAATACAGTGATTTGTTGATAGGGAGAGGACCTCAGTGGTCGTTCTTTGGATCTAGCCCCTGGTCCTCCACAGGACAAAAAGATGGAAGGAGAGAAGCGTGGCATGGGCTTAAATGAGTACAATGGAGAGATGCGTAAAGGAGGACGTGGAGGGGGAGCAGGAGTAGTCTTCCGTTCACCTAGTTCCAAAGAGGTGGGGGCATGTGAACCTGGGCCTTACTATGACAAGGTATTTGCATCTCCTTATGTGTCTGAAAATGGTAATCTAAACCTCTGCTGTCACTGAGTTTTACTTTGTTTTTCTTACCTTCCATTCCATTTTTTCTTCAGGCGAGTGGTCAGTTGTTTAGTAGCGGAGGTGGGATGACACAGACAAGGCATCAACCAGGGGTGCCTCCCATCAACCCATCTGTACGAGCGCAAGTGCCTCATCAGTTCCTGTCACCGCAGGTACTTAATAATACTATTTATGGATTAATATTACTTCAGTAGTTTCATTTTGACTTCAAAGTACTGTGCACGGATTGCGCCCAATAGAATTTCACACTATCTTCAGGATAAATTCCTTTTAACTACAAAAATGCAGCTGTGATCTTTGTTTAATTGGATCTTTCGGTTGCAGGTGCCAGGCTCTGTGCTGAAGCAGATGCCTCCTCCCAGTGGAGGTGTTGGGGGAGGCATCTTTCCTCCACAGCTTTCCCCACAGCACATTGCCATGCTCAGCAGCATATACCCCCCTCATATTCAGTTCCAACTGGTGGGTAGCTATATGTTACATGCTCAGGACATCATCTGTGCTGGCCACTCACAATAAACTCACTAGGGTTGTTTCTTTTTTGTCTTATGCTTTCTTGCAGGCCTGTCAGCTGCTACTACAACAGCAACCACAGCAACAACAACAACAGCAGCAACTGCTGCAGAACCAGCGCAAGTTCCCCCAAAGCATACGTCAACAAGCAGACCCACAACAGGTACCGTCTTGACCTCGTTTTTGCTTAACTACTATTCAACTCTAAAAAGCTGCTGCGATTTTGAGTGTTTCTTGATGCTTCTGTGGTGGTTAGGTTGTTTTGCTTTATTATGTTCTTTGTATTGGTTTATATATTGTGGACTGATCAAGCACAATTCTCTTATCTTCTGCTCATTATGGTATACTTTGAAAAGAGCAGACTGCCAAACATCCCTCTTGCTTGCATATCAATAGTCTGAATGTAGATGTGCCACAGGAGATGATGATGTAGTTTGAAGTCAAACATCATAGCAACAACAAATAACAAGATGCTGTTTGTTGTCATCTGTTCTTGTAATGTGAAAATGAAATGAGGATTGGGTTTTAACCCTCTGCAGTTGTGGACATGTTGGCAATATGAGTCGCTGTCATATTGAATCACTGAATTTGTTTTTCTCCAGCTTGCCAGAATCATGGCTGTTCTTCAGCAGCAGAGACAACAGCAGCAGCATGTAGGAGGCCCAGGAGGCAGCTCCAAACTATCTCCTTCTCACCTTGGTGGTAGTGGTCCAAAGATGCCAATGTCGGACCCCCTCTCACACCCTGGCTTGGCAGGATCTGTAGCAGACCTGCATCAAAAAACACAAGGAACTTATTCTGGTGAGTCTGTTTTTATTGTAAAGATAAATGCATGTTGGGAACTGGATGTAGTTGTATTTTTGTTGTCATTGCAACTTGTCATTTTCTGTTATATTGTGTCTTGAAGGGTTTGGACCTGGAGTGAGCCTCTCTGGTCTGGAGTTGGGTCCCATGGTTGGTGGACCTGCTGGACTTAAAGACAGTGGAGGGCAACAGTCTCGTTTCAAGTGGATGATGGAAGGGCATTCTCCAGCCCCCTCGCCTCCTGATAGCACTCTCCACAAAAATGGTGCAGTTCTTTTTTTTTTTTCTTTTTTTTTGGAACAGCTACAACTTTAGGATATGTGAAGGAATTGTGAAGTGTCTGGTGCAAGATTGATAGTAACTGACTCTTCTGACCTTGTTTCCTCTGATATATAGGTCCTATTGCTGCTCCTCTCAAAATGAGAGGTGGTTCCCCATATTCCCATATTGAGATGCTGGGAGGTGAGGGTTTGGGTGTGCCTCCACAAGGACCATCGGATCACTGGCACAGAAGTCCTGGAAACAAGATGGGCGCCAAGACTGGCACGTCCAGCTGGCCTCCAGGTAAACCGTGATGCATATTTTTTTAATCTTAGTTACTTGTGAATATAACTACTATGAATTGAAATATGATTTTTGTTTCAGAGTTTCAACCAGGAGTGCCTTGGAAAGGAATTCAGAGTGTGGACCCTGAATCTGACCCTTACATGACCCCTGGAAGTATGCTGGGCTCATCGATGTCAAGCCTCAACGACACTGAGCACCAGTTGCTAAGAGACAACACAGGTACAGCTCCCTACTCTTAAGGATGATGGTTTGAATGGGAAGTACATGTTTAAGCTAATTAGTTAGTGGTTGTGTCCTTTTTGTTTTGTGAATCTAATGAATCGCATTGACCAACGCACATAGAGGATACAGAATAGTGGATACCAATGAGTTTTTGTTTTGAGTATCAAGAACCACATGTTTAAGTTAAGCTAAGAAAGAAATTTGTATTTAAGGACTGTTGATTTATTTTGTACAGAACTAATTCATTCATTTTTTACTAAACAAATTTTAAGCATTTAAACTTAAATATTATAAGTTTGTTCAAACATCTGACTGCTGTTTTATGAGGGCAGTTCCTCCACCACAAACACACAGAACACTAGGCTTTGTATTTTAAATGTAATTTGCATAGTCATGTAAATACTAACAAACAAGTCTTGTATTTTGCATGTGTTGGCATAGAATCAAATCCCTCCCTCAACACCTTGCTGCCTTCACCTGGTGCCTGGCCCTACAGTGCCTCAGAGAGCCCCCTCAACAATGCACACAACCAAGGTAACAAAGCACTCGTCTCCCTAGATGGTGGTACTTACTTGATTTGATTTCAATCAGTCAATTCTTGTTTATTCCCAGTTTGTATACTCTGAATATATTGTGATTTATTATATGTTCTCACAGCTAAGTACCCAGACTACAAGTCCAGCTGGCCACTTGAGCCTATAGGGCACAACAAGCCTTGGAAGACCAATCGCAACAGCTCTCATCTGCCACGCCCACCTCCTGGACTGACCCATCAGAAACAGCCCTCTGTTTCTCCCTGGACGGGAGGAGGCCCACGATTGGGTAGAGGTTGGGGTGGCACTGGAGGCAGTCAAGAAAACAGATTTGGGCCTGGTAATACAACACCTTAAAAAAAACTGAACTCTAAAACATCATTGAAAATCAAATATGGTTCAATAAAACACTATTTAGACATTCACACTCCTAATCTGTGTAGGTTCTGCATGGAGTGATGGAGGAGCCTCTAAGGGGAGCTGCTGGCTGGTGTTGAGTAATCTAACCCCTCAGGTATCTATCTAATGAATTGTTCATTTTATTCGATTTTAATGAGCTTTTCATTAATTTCATTGCAATGGTTTGTATCATTTGCAGATTGATGGCTCCACTTTGAGGACTATCTGTATGCAGCATGGGCCGCTTTTGACCTTTCACCTTGGTTTGACTCAAGGTAGTGCTCTGATTCGCTACAGTACTCGCCAAGAAGCAGCCAAAGCCCAGAGCGCACTTCACATGTAAGTGTCTATGAATCTATATCCTGACCCAGGTCACAGTGATTCTCACATTTTTCATACAAACTAAATGTTTCACATTAAAAAAAAAAAAAAAAAAAAGTAATTTTTTGAGCATTTAAAATAAGTCATATTGTGATTTGCTGATAAAGGCGATAAGCAAGATTGACTTACTGGCACAGTTGTGATAAATAGTTATGAGTGATATATAGTCACAATTTTGAGCAATAGTCCTAATTACAAGAAACAGGCTCTACTGCTAGAAATTGTTAAATTGTGAGATATATCATGACAGTTCTGCAATTGTGAAAAATGAACTTATAATGTGAGATTACATATTTAAGGAACTGCTTCCATACCTTGTAGACATCTTCCTAACTATAATCTCTGAAAATTCCTCCCAGGTGTGTTTTGGGTAATACCACGATCCTGGCCGAGTTCGTGAGTGACGAAGAGGTTGCTCGCTATTTTGCACATTCCCAGGCTGGAGCTGGTGGAAGCGGCAGTGGAGGGGGCGGAACTGGTGGCGTGGCCGTCTCTGGGCCGGCAGGCGTGACGGGGTCATCGGGGGCCGGGGCTGTGGGTACCATTAGCGCTGGGAGTGGTGAGCGAGAACGGCCTGGAGTGGGAAGTTTGACAACAGGGGGAAGCAACAGTACTGGTGGAACGGGGCCCTCTGGCACAACCTGGCAGAGTTTAGAAGGTACAGGCAGCTCTCCTGACCCTGCCTCTGCCCAGGGAGCGGGCCTAAGTATTTTTGCCCAGTGGAGCAGCAACGGTGCGGGTGGAAGCGTGGGCGGCAACACTGGGGGCGTTGATCCTGGCAGGGCTGGGTTGTGGGGCGGCATGACTCCAGGGTACACAAGCAGCAGTCTGTGGGGGTCTCCGGCCATGGAAGATCGGCACCAGATGAGCAGCCCTGCAGCGCTGTTGCCTGGAGACCTGCTGGGGGGAGGTGCAGACTCTATCTGACTGATGCAGACAAATACACATGCAGCAACACGCACACATTTACATACAACAGATATATAAATATAACAGCTATCCTCCTATATTATCACAGACGCAGAAATATAGGAACATTTATCAGAATACAGGCGATTTGTGTACATGACTTCAGTCACTCAGAAGGGCACATAATGCATAAATATACATCCAAGTATTTAGTATACATTCATAACACCTATGTAGATGAGATCTAAAGGTAAGCACTCAAACATCAGATGCAGATAAACACTTATTTAAGTGCTGAGAAGCAGACCTGACTGCATTATGAATCCTAGCAAAATGCATTAATACAAAATTATATAGACGACACTGGTTCCAAATGTACACACACTGTCATTTTTACCCTTAGCAGTGTTTTCGAGCTCCCCATAATCCGATCTTTACAACATGGGAGCGTGGAGGAGCAGTGTGTGAAAGTCGGTCAGTACTGATACACGCGTACGCACACACAAACACATCCCATTTCTTCTTACTCTTAAATGAAGACTTCAGCAAGACTTGAATAGGACATGCAAACAGTTGGACTTAAATACTGACTCAACTGGATGAATCCTAAATCCTTGAGGTCATAAAGATCACACTCGCATACTGAGACGCTCTCACTCAGGCGTGCACTGTAAAGGAGAAACCAGACAAAAAAGGACAAAAATATGCATCATACAATGTTCGTTGAACGCTCATGTTGTTATGGCTCCATTTTCATGCAGACTTAAATTACTCAAACACTGTTCTGATGTCTGACAAACTGTATCTCGTTGTCTTTTTTTGTTTTGTTTTAAATGATGGTGAAATCCAGAATTTTTTTTTTCCAAACGCTGACCTCGTTTATTATTTCTTTTCTTAATTGAGTATATTGTCATAATGACGATCACTTGGATGTTACTTAGCTGTACAAGGTGCCCTTTCTGCCTGTGCGTGCATGAGTGAAGTCCCAGGTAATGGAGGCGACGTTCAGAGTGTTTGTGAGGCATCGATGAATGTGTGGCAGCCAGAGATTAACAAGCGTGGTGTATTTACAAAGATCAGTGCTGGATTGGGGCGGTGAGTAAATGTATGAGTGACAGCTTATTTCAGGTGTTTGATGTCTATGTGTGCATGATACGTATGCAGGTGTGGCTGTGTGTGTGAGTGTGACAGCAAGTTCAAGAACATTGGCACTAATGAATATTTCTTAAGTTGTGGTTTTAGCAGCCTTTTTTTGTTTTATATATTGTCTGAATTGCAATAATTATAATAAACAAAAAAGATTTTTTTAGAAGATGCAACCAACTGAAGGCATTCATACTGAAACATGAAACATGCCAAACCTTATTGTACCAAGCTGAGCTGGATGGGTGTCTTAGGAACACTTTAAAAGTTACCAGTTGTTTATTTTTGTTGTTGTGTACCATTATAAATTAAGGCGGGCTTTATCAGTCGTGTTCAGGTTTTTCGTTTCTGATTTTACAAAAGAAATTAATTTAAAAAAAAAAAAAAAGAACAAGACAATTAATAAAGGTTGAATTTAATTTTGTTGTCAATTGTGTGCCTTTTTCTTTTTATTCACTATTAATTTGTTACTTCTGTTTTCACAGCTGGAATACACTTGAATAATATTAAAGGCTTGTAAGGGTTGATGTTGTTTTACCACTTGCGTTTTAAAGATAAATTAGCTTATTAGTTCCTTGTTAAAGCTCCATACTTTTCCCCAAGGTTTTATAGTTTGGTATAACCAGAAAAATATGTATTCTTTATAAAACATTACCATAGAGTTATTTGAAAATAAATGCCTTACGGTTGTTTTTAAAAGATTAGACTTCCTCCTGTATCCAGGTATTTTCAAGCTTTTTAAATCATGTTTAGGCCCCAATTGAGAACCACAGGTCTGTCTTGTCAATGTTTACGAGTTTATTTTTCTATTATTATTTCACGGCTACCTACCAAAATGAACAAATACTATATTTATTTTTATTTATTTATTTATTTATTTTTAAAATTAAAAAAAAACTTTAAATAACATGAGTAAGATACCAGGAAAAAGGTTATCAAAAACAGTTACTTAATCCGCAGCAATTGAATATTTTTAAATGGTACATTTTTACCATATATTAAAAAGTTTTGTTTTTTTCTGACTAACGTTAGAATAATATAGAAAAGAATATACTTTCCCTGATAAAATGAGCGTTGTAGTTCGTCGCGTGTGTAGCATCAGTGTGCATGGAAGAGAGGCTGCGTACGCACGTAGAGCGCGCGGCCCCTTGAAGTGATCCGGGTCCTTCCGCTAGTTTGTGAATGACATCATTTCTGCGAGAAGTGCGCTGGGATACAAACAAGGGAGGCTGCTGCTCGCTAGCCCGCTAATGCAAGTAGGTCAATCCATGTGCCGAGATATGAAATCAAGGATTTAAAAATCTAAGAAGGAAAGCAGTGGTTGGAATTACATTTGTGATGAGACGTTTAAAATTACGCTTGCACTCTTCGCTGTCCAGGGTCCTGTCTTACGAGCGCAAGCCTATCGACCAGTCTCACTTTTCCACCATCGTCACGTTAGGTAAGAAAGATGTTCATGCTTTAAGGTCATGTCAGGACATGAGTCTTTAGGATTCATTTAGCTGTCCTAAATAAATGTAAACGTCAGCAGTACGAACAGTTTGTGAAATCTCGGGATCAACATGGTCTTGGGTGCGGCTGCTACAAAATTGGCTGAAAATCGCTGAACACAGAAACGTCTTGTGTGTTCAATTATGCAAACGCCAAACAGCACTCACGAAAACGGGTCATTTTAAATACATTTCTCATTCTAACGCTTATAGTTTGCATACTGATAATCAGCGATGGTGCCTAAGATTAAATATTAACCTGTTCGTTGCAAGTTCGTAGGAATTGAACAGCAACTGTGTTCGGATCACATGACCCAGATGTCAGATGTTAGATGCATGACTGCCAGTGCTGACTGCATTTGCAGTCTTTTTTTTTATTAGTCTGAAATGTGACTTAAATCTGAGCTGGTGAGAATCCTATTTACGTCTGCTGTGTGCTAAAATGCGGATCTGTAATTGTCTGAGACTAATGTATTTGATTTACATCATACTAACATTTTGTATGACTCCAAGGCTGCTTTTAGGGGAGCAATCATGGAGTTACGCGTTGGGAGTAAATACCGTCTTGGGCGAAAGATTGGAAGTGGCTCCTTTGGTGACATATACTTGGGTAAAAAATATATTATTTACATGAATTTGCTACTGATGTAGATTTCTTGAAAGCGTGGTGTCCTAATGATGTACAAATAAAATCTTCCAGGTGCAAACATCACATCCGGTGAGGAGGTAGCCATTAAACTGGAGAGTGTGAAGACTAAACATCCACAGTTACATATTGAGAGCAAGTTCTATAAGATGATGCAGGGTGGAGGTGAGAACCAAATTCTTTAGGTTTTCGTTTTTGATTCTGCGAATGGTTTTCTAGATTTGTCTCTTCGATCTCTTTTCAACTTTAGTGGGTATTCCCTCGATCAAATGGTGTGGTGCTGAAGGGGACTACAATGTCATGGTGATGGAGCTCCTGGGTCCAAGCTTGGAAGACCTGTTCAACTTCTGTTCAAGGAAATTCACACTTAAAACTGTCCTTCTCCTGGCAGATCAGATGGTAATTGCATTGAAAGTATTTAAGCAAAGACTTCTTATTTTTTTAAATATTTAAATCGAAAAACTCGTCCTGCACTGTTTTTGCTACAGACGTAACACTGTGTCTTACTGAGGAGAGCATTGTATTACTCTTGTAAAGGATAAGACTTGGTGGAGAAAATGGGCAAAAATCATATTTAAGTAAAAGAAAAAAATTTATATGAGCCATATGTTATATTATAAGGAATCTGACTTGAAAACAAATACCATAACAATTATATGCCATGGTACCTTCAATGCCTTTATATTTATATAAATATAAATTTATGTAGTGATATATGAATTTCCCATCATCAGTACTAGATCTTGGTGAAATATTTATGCAATTCTGGACGGGAATAAATGTTGTAACATTGCAGAAGCTTATTGAAACGAATGTGTGCCATAATCAAAGCTAAAAGTGGTCCAATGAAATATTTGGACAAGTAGTATATGGAGTGATACAACATAATTTTAACCCAGAAAAAAATGTAATTGTTATAAATTAAAACAGGTTTTATACATTTGGTAAAATTCCATCATATTTATTTTTTCAGATCAGCAGAATCGAGTACATCCACTCTAAGAACTTCATTCACAGAGACATTAAACCTGATAATTTCCTGATGGGCCTCGGAAAGAAGGGTAATCTGGTCTACATCATAGACTTCGGCTTGGCCAAAAAATATCGTGACGCCCGCACACATCAGCACATCCCGTATCGTGAGAACAAGAACTTGACCGGCACTGCCCGCTATGCCTCCATTAACACTCATTTGGGCATCGGTGAGGGCACCAGAAATGCATTCTGTTGATAAAAATGGACTCTTTATTTTAGATTATTCTATATTTACCTTCTGTTTCCACAGAGCAATCTCGACGGGATGATCTCGAGTCCCTTGGCTATGTGCTTATGTACTTTAACTTGGGTTCTCTGCCCTGGCAAGGCCTCAAAGCAGCCACTAAAAGACAAAAGTATGAGCGAATCAGTGAGAAAAAGATGTCTACCCCCATCGAGGTTCTTTGCAAGGGCTATCCATGTGAGTAGATGCAATATAAACAGCTGGAAACCATAGATGATTTAATCTCTCATTTAAATCTCATGTCCTCTTTTTCTCTCTAGCTGAATTTTCAACCTACATGAACTTCTGCCGCTCACTCCGGTTTGATGACAAACCCGACTACTCCTACCTGAGACAGCTGTTCAGGAATCTTTTCCACAGACAGGGATTTTCATATGACTATGTGTTTGACTGGAACATGCTGAAATTTGTATGTTTTTTTTAAATGTTTAGCTTTTTTTTGCGATGCAGTTCAAATGCGCGTTATATTGTGGGTTTTTCTGCCTGTGTCAGGGCTCCAGCAGGACAGCAGAAGATAAAGAGAAGGAGCAGAGGGGAGAGGGAGAGGAGAGGGATGAGAGGACCGGAGGTGGACCGCCGGGTTCTGCAGCTCGAGCTTTGCCCTCTGGCCCCAACCTCCCGGCTCCTAACAGGGTCCGAAACGGCCCAGAACCGGCCAGCTCAACACCTGCCTCCCGTGTGCCACAGTCTGGTGAGTCTGAGGATGACCGGAGGTGTAATTGATGTCTATTCTATTTATGAGCAGGTTATTTTTACAGCATGTGGTTTCTCTTCCTTATGAAACCGCATCTGTCTGACCTTCTGTGCTGTTGGTTATTGAAATCAGCACTTACAACTTACCTGTTGTTTTGTCTCTCAGGGAATGCATCTCCAAGAGCGGGCCGAGGAGCTGAGCGGGAAAGGAGAGTGTGTTTACGGCTGCACCGCGGCGCTCCCGCCAATGCCTCCCCTGACCTCCCTCTCCGTCACGATCAGATCCGCATCACTCCCCCGCAGGTATCCATTCATGTACTGGTGCTTTGCTTAATTCCCTAAGATTTGTTTTTTGTTCTGACCTGTCTCTCTCTCACGCAGGTCAGCGTTCCATTCGACCACATGGGGAAATGAGCTCTGCAAGTTCTGTCATTTACTGTTTTTAAGAGGTTAGTGGTTTCTTTTTTGATCAAGATTTTTTCGTTTATTCAAAAATGCACTGAACTGCAATTCGTATACATAAGGACTTTTTATACACACAATACATCTCTTCTGTGATGAGCATGCTTGATGCATTTTGGGGGGTTGTGAAGTCAGAAATGTCAGGGAAAAGCAACTGTCCTGATATCATGGTAAAGAAAAAAGGTAAAGAGTATTTTGGCATGTTCTCTTAAGCCCCGTTCACACCAACCACGATAACGATAGAGATGATCGTTCTCAATGTTAAAAAATAGCAGAGTCCACACCACAACGATTATAACGATAAAGGCACAGAGAAACTATATGGTTGGAATCATTTTGTGAACAAATTATTTTCCAGCTGAAGAACGATACAAACACTGACAGCCAATCAGAATCCATCCTGCTATCACAAGCTTGAGAACTTACTTGAGAGCTGGTGTGGATGCAAATATAGTAATCGCTATCATCGTATCTTTATACTTAGGCTTGGTGTGAACGGGGCTTTATTATGTTTTATTAATACAATATTAATATAGAAAAACTTGTAGTGAAGCAGTTATAATATAATTATATACGTATGAAATTGTCCACCATATCGAAGTGATATGGTGCTGCCAACCATCTCAAGGGACAAAACAGGGAACGGCATCAGAGAAAGGACACCTACAGATCCTCATATTGTTTGTCAAGTTTAGTATGTCTAATATCAATGAGATCTTTTCTGGTAGGGATGTTTAGTTAAGGTTGTGAAATGGGAAGTGAAAACTGATTTTTATGAATTAATTATTCTTTACAAATAAAGTAAGGATGCATTCAATTGATAGTAAAGGCATTTATAATGTTAAAAAAGATTTGAACTTGCTATTCAAAAAATATTAAGAAGCACTGTTTTCAACATTGATTAGATGAAGAAATTTTTTTGAAGAGTGGAGTAATGGTTACTGAAAATAAAGCTTTGCCAGAAATAAATTACATATTAAAATATATTAAAATAGAAAACGGTTAATATTTCAATTTTTTTTCTGTAGTTTTGATCAAATACGCTTATTTCAAAAACCTAGTCTCAAAATTTTGAATGATAGTATGTTAGATTTATTGAATTTATCTTGAACCTGCTTATTTGTCAATGACTCAACCACTACACTGAATAATAAATAAGGATCAGTATTTCAAAAGTAATATTCCCCACCCCTTCATTTTGCAGGATTACAACAGACAACTCCTCTAAAGCATTTATATTCATCTTTCTTTGTAAACTGGGAGTGCAACAGAGGCAAGAGCTGAAAGAAAGGAACCACATTTTTGTAATGGACAAAGTGCTCCCCCGTCCTCACGCACTGCAGGTTGTTGCTGTTGGAATGAGACATCGAAGATACAGACGCATGAGGACAGTGGATAGATACAGTTTAACGAGGATCACAAGACTCAAACGGTGGAAGTGGAAAAGAGAATTTTTACCTGCGACCTGATTGAAGGTTCTGGTTGTTCTCTGTTTTGTCTGAAATGCTGGGATAAAAAAGGACTTGCTTGTTGGACTGTAAAGTTAAAACTGAATATTGATAGAGTGTAACAAATGTATCCCTTGCACAAAAAGTGTTGTATGTTGACACCTTACTGATGTATGAGGTTTCGTGGAACCATCCTTTCCATGTTAAGTATTAAATATGCAAAAGTTAAGAATTTCCAAGAATGTTGTTTCCAGTCAAACTGGTGTTTGGGCTGTAGACATCACTGAATGGATATGTCAAGATTGTACATTGAACAGATGACAGTTGAATTCTTGGAGGTATTGATTTAAATTTGGGCTGTAGTGAACTAACCTAAAGATCAACTTGAGTTTTATTAAAGGCCTGAATTCCACTCTTACAATGACACAGATGAACAATGTGGTGTAATTTGATATGTAGACTCCTGCATTGACATTAGCCATGACAACCTCATTTATAAATAAACACACATATCAAAAGTATTCAGCTTGCTGAACCTTTTGAACTTATTTCACTTTTTTTAAACAGCTAGTGTAAAATGTAACGCGAGCTGTTTAATTCCAGTTTACCCCTCTAAAAGGGTTATTAAAATTGCGTTGGTTGTCTAACAAAGATAGAAGATAGAAATAAATGTAAACACTGTAAAAAAATAGTAGTACTTTTATGTAAACATGTGAAAAGGGGTACCAAACACATTTTGAGTGAGACTGTATTGATTCACATTATAAAACTATATATTCAAAGTGTTACTGCACTAAATAAAAGTATAAATAAAGTAAAACAAAAACATATATGATGTCTTATCTAAGGAATAATGTAATCGAGCAAATTATTTTGGGAATACGTTTTAATTAAATGAGTAAAAACTGTTTATTAAACCATACGAAGTATTTGTTTTTATTTCTCTGTAAAATTAGCAAACGACGTTTCGTATGACATAATTCTTAAAAACGCATTAATTTAATGCAAAACATTGCGTCTCTTGGCAATGACTTTTATTTTGAAATTTCCAGCGTTACGGTCCATTTTAGAAAAAACAGGCCGCTGTTGTATCCTACTTCACAGCCGCTTTCCATTTATCCCCGTTAAACTAATCCGCAAGAGATTTTATTGAACAGCAAGCGGAGTTGGGAGGGAAGGAGCTGCCTTTCAACGGCAATCCAACTAAGATTTTAGATCAAATATTTTAGAACAGTCAGGAATACAACGTAAACTGTCTAAAGACGTGGTGAATTGCTACATGGGAACAAATAAAAAAGGACAGAGCGCAGATTTTCCAGCAGACACCAACGGCGCTGGAATATAAACATGGATGACGGGCAGCAGCGATGGCTTTAAAGATTTAAGGCCGAATCGCTTTTCATTTGTTTGCTTTGTGTACGACGAATGGTTTTTAATCAGCTTTTATGTAATTGGTAAGTTTCCCGTTTTTCTTTTTTTTTTTGTTGTTTTAAAAATAGAAACTGTTCCTTATTTTAGTGCGAACTTTATGTGACTTAACTAAATTTTATGATACTCTTTCAAATAAGGTCAACGTATTACACAAAAAGTAAACTCTAAATGCATTCGACGTATGATTTTCACAACAACAATAATAATAATTGTGTTATTTTTTTCTCCAGTGAGTGTAGACTTTCATTGTGTCTTTTCTTCAGTGCAGTGAACACGATTGACTCCGAATGTCACAACATCTACTTTTCTTTTCCAGAAAGCACGAACTTAAAGACCACCACACTGGGTTGAACAACATTACATTGAGTAAATAAGCCGAAGCACTTAAGTATCAGATAAAAAAAGGCCATATTCACTGTTTAAGTTTTAAGTTGGCGTAAACAGTGAATATGGCCACATTTACTCAGAAGTGAGATACAAACATGTGAATTAAGACATATGGATAAACATTTTGAAGTATTTCAGAGGTTATTCTGATACAGATGTGCAACTAGTCTTCATACAGTGAAAATCATAATAGGAAATTGGTAGATAAAAATGTTCATGCCGTTTCATTAAAGCATGAAATGAAAATGTGCCTTATCTATTCCTCAATGCTGCGTAATATTGACCCTATGGTGAACGGTTCATCCATACTAAACCATAGACTTCTCTGTCTAGTGACGCTTGCCACTCAAACACATTTTTTTACAGTTGACCTCAAGTTCACATTCTGTTTTGCCTCCATCCAATCAACAAGCGATCCTTGGAACTAAGTCCCCACCCTACTGTTTGTTTGTTTTTTGATTACCCATTCCCCTCAAATGTTCTGTTTCTACTTCTGTTATATTGTGACCTGTAATCTCTGGCTGATTTTAGTTTCATTTCTTTGCTTGTGCACATTATCTTGCACCAAATTACTGTGAAATGAGTCACGGTGATGTCATATTGTTTTACACTCCTCTTTCCTGTCCTCTGATTCATTTCTATGGCATTTTAAAGCAAGATACCCTTCTTCTGCATGTTTGATTGCCACTGATTTTAACATCCCAGCTTTTGAGACGTGACGTGCCATTGTCTGATCATTTTGGGGAGGAAGCTGTTGGGATGGCTCCTGGTTCACTAGCCACAATGGCCCCTACTGGGCCCAACATCTCCTGGTTACCAGAAGCTCCTTTGCTCACTCCAGAGCAGCCCATTTTCCTCATGACAACCACGGCCCAGGCAGTGTCAGGCTTCTTTGTGTGGACAGCACTTCTACTCACCTGCCACCAGGTAAACAACACCTTAACCAGCTGAACCTGAGAATGGAAACTCGGTCAGTGTATTTCAATGTGTTCATATTAGATTTTTTTTGCAGATCTACATGCATTTGCGGTACTACAGCTCTCCCAAGGAGCAGAGGCACATAGTGCGCATCCTTTTCATCGTACCCATCTATGCCTTTGACTCCTGGCTCAGCCTTCTCTTCTTTACCAACGACCAATACTATGTTTACTTCGACACAGTCAGGGATTGCTATGAGGGTAAGCCTTCTTTTCTGCTGCTTTTGGAGCTTTAAACACGACACCTTTGCGGCCTGAGCGTCTCTGTGGATGTGTGGTCAGCTGGGATTTCCAGAAGCGATTGTTGCATAGTAACCGTGTTTATCGCACTTCAGTGGAGCGGATGCACAAGGATAAAATAATAAACCAGGTGCTCGATTGACACCAGACTAGTACAGTGCAGAGATATTGTTGATTAAAAGTAAAAAAAAAAATTAATTGAACATTAAAATGGAAAAAAATAAATATTACATTTTAACTACATTTTAATCAGAATTTTATTCTCGCTAGTTGCCAATTTAGCATTTTACTTAAAATGACTAGAACCAAATGAACTAAATAAAACTAAATTAAATGAATAAAAATGTCAAACATACAACACAGTAGGGCTGCACGATTTGGGGAAAATGTGCGATTGTGATACGATATATAAGTGGTTTGACTCAACTTGCTTGTTATCAAGGAAAATGCACACACAGATTACTAACAATGCTGAAATCTGTATTTCTCAACTGAGACACAGTATACAGTGAAATCTAGCAACAACTATAAATTAACAATGTTTTCAAATTAAAACTAAATTGTACAAAATTAAACAGTAACATATTTTCATTACTGAATTAAGTTTCATTAAATTGACTTTAAAATAAAATAATTTCAATTACAGATAAATAAAACAAATACCCATTTTTATATTTGTACGTGTTGTCCCAAAACATTTTAGCAGGATGTAACATATACTTAGTTATACTTGTTTTGGTATCTCTTTTCCAGTGTCAATCATTTTCTCAAATCCCTCTTTGTTAAAAGTACGTTCACAACTGAAGTGACTTGGGTGAATATATCTCGCTATTTGCGTGTAGTTGGACGCTTGAACATGTCGAGTTTACGCCGGTTTCACACTGCACGCGTAAGCAGCGCGTATTTTTTTGGCGCCCATGTTAACGGATGAAAGCACACAGGAGCGGCACAGCTATGGTCTATAGCCTCCTGCAGTACAAGCTGCCAGAATGAAAGCACAATTGGCACGCGCTGCTTCTGCTCCGCATACGCGCCTATCAGTGCTGCTTGTGCATGCAGTAAAGCCGGCGTGTTTAACTGCAGGATGTCTAATTCCGTCTTTGCATTGACTTAATATGTAAATAACTCGGGCTTAACGCTTCATTCGCGTCTGGTGTGAACGCAAGAGTTAATGTCTTGTTACGTCCACGAATGCATTTGTTTATTTAATATAATCTCAACATTTGCTGACATCACATAGGCTGACATCGCGATTGCGATATGATCAATCGTGCAGCACTACAATACAGTTACTAAAACCGTACTGAAAACTAAAATTAAAATGAGAACAGATAAACTAAAAGTATATAACAATATTCAAATTGGTAGGTTTTTAAATGATGATTAAATAATTTTGGTTCTTGCTTGGTTGTAAAGAGCAAATGGTACAATGTTTTATTCACAGATATACGTTGGAATAGCTTCGATTTCTCTTAAAGGGTTTGTTCACCCAAAAAGGAAAATGTTGTCATTAATTACTCACCCTCATGTCAGTCCAAACCCCTAAGACTTCCGTTCATCTTCCAAACACAAATTAAGATATCTCAGAGAGCCATCCGACCCTCCATAAACAGCAACTGCACAACTGAAATGATCCCAGGTCCAGAAACGTAGCGAAAACACCTTTGTGCGCAAATAAAACAAAAATAACATTATTCAACTAATTTTTCTCTCATGACATAAGTCTTCCCGCCTTTTAGAGAGTATCTCAACGCACCACGTACGCAAGCTTTAACGTATTTGACATAATCAGCCTTGTTAACATCTGGGTGAAAGCATGCACATGTCTTGCACAATCTGCGACTGTTTACGCCTAGAAAAAGGCATATAGAATGGTTGAGTATATAATGTTATTTTTGTTTTCTTTGCGCAAAAAAGTATTCTCGTAGCATTGCAAAACTGAAACACTGATGTCACATGGACTTTTTTACCACGTTTTTGGATCTGGGATCATTTCAGTTGTGTTTCTGTCTATGGAGGGTCAGATAGCTCTCTGATATCATAAAAGATATCTTAATTTCTGTTTCGATGATGATGTCTTAGGCTTGGAATGGCACGAGGGTGAGTAATTATGACTAAATTTTCATTTTTGCGTGAACTAGCCCTTTAATTGGTTGTAAGGCTTCTATGTGCTTTGAAGGGGATGGTTTGGTAAACTCTCATTCACACTCATTAGACCTTCAGCTGCACTGCTGTCTGTCTCCCGACTCGGCAGCAGTGAAGAGCAGCTGTGGCTGCAGGGTGCATGTGCTATATATAGAGCTGAGCTCCAACCTCCACTGTCACACATACACTGCTACACAGAGCACGGGAAAAGGACAAATTAACACCAACTGGGGATGCTATGAATATTGTTACACAGTTCAGTTGCTTCATAAGCCTGGAATCGTTGGAATTATCTACTAAAGTCTCCCAACCAAGTAAATAAACTGTTTTGCGTAATTTAACCGAGTGCAGTACTTGGGTTATAGAAGTAAAAATCATTTTTTTATGGATTTTAGATTATAACACAGGAATGTTTCATAATAGTACTTTTGGGAATTTAATCCAAACTTGATAATGAAAACAATATAACATAATTATTATAATTATTAAACATTAAAAATATAGCTAACAGTAGCTGGTAATGTTATTAATTTTTTTTAAATACATTTTTATATTAATATTTTTAAAATGCCTACATGTAAATGACCCATTCCTTAATAAAATAAATAAAATAACTTTAACTCACCCTAAAACTTACCCATACCACAAAACCTTTCTCTAACCTTACCTGTATGCCACCTCAATAGCAGCAAAAGGGTTTCGCTATACTATATAAGTAGACTGTACTTATTTGTTGATGTAAGTATGTAGTAGTTAAGGCCAATTAATATAAAGTGTGTACTTTATAAAATAGATGTATAATGTTGTTTATATACAGTACATGCCAAAAGTATGGACACACCTTCTCATTCAATGTGTTTTCTTTATTTTCATGACCATTTACATTGGTAGATTCTCACTGAAGGCATC
>JAUCMU010000021.1:5564220-5618367 GCA_032275025.1 Enteromius treurensis | reverse complement strand
CGGGTCTGAGGTAAGACACCAGTTCAGTCTGTGTGACACGCTGCTGTCAATCATCTATTGTGGGTGTGGCCTCTGTCAGTGTGACGTCACACCGACATGCATTTGAGAATGGCTTGATTTCAGAAGGGGCAACTTACTCTTCTTTTAATTTAATAAAAATACTTGTGGATCTTTATCAATGTAGGGTGGTTGTGTACTCACACTCCCAACACACATTTCAGTCCAAACAGCTTGAAAAAGTGTATGTACCACCGGATGACCCCTTTAAGGAAATCAATCATGGTTTTATAATACTAAATGTGTAGTAGGCCTAACCATGTTTTTGGCGTACTAATTACTATTTGATTAGCCACAGTTTTACAACAAATACCATGGTTATATACAATTATTGGCGTAGCAAAATCATGATTTATTTGTGGTTATGGTTTGACTGTAGTAATTTGGTTTTATATGTAGTAAAACCATGGTTTTTTTTCACAAGGGAACACCTGGCTGCTACCATTTACATTTCAAACACATGTTCATAGGGGTTATTGTGGATTCATCAAGCTGTTAAGAGTATGTTTTTCTGCACCAATGATAATACTCTTCCACCACACTCACTGAAAAGAGTGAGGACCACTTCACTCTCTTAAGCACTCCAACAGAGCTTTCAGCGTGGCACTCAGGACTACTTAACAGCTTCATATTTCAAAAATATGTCAGGTGGACCAGAGCAGGAGGAGGCTGGTCCCTTAATGAAGTGGGCAATGTAATAATTTGCGGTGGACGTCTCTCAAGGTAAAGCTATGTTCCATTTAGAGGAACATGTTTGAAAATTTAGGAACGCAGCTAAAATAGAAAGACATCTAAATAGACAAATGCATTAGGAATGCACAGGAAGCACCACTTCCTTTAAAATTTACTCATTTGTCTATGTACATAAACTAAAGCTTTCAGACAGCACAGCTGTATATGATAAATGGCCAAACGTTGCATCAAACAGCCAGTAATGTAAATGTATAGTAATGTACATGAATGTTTGATCTTCACATGCAAATCATCGGTTCAGAGCAATGTGTAAAATGAAAATGCCGACGCTCATTCGTTTGTGGAGCAGTTGCCACTATGTACTAACTGTTGACTACTATTGCTTCAATAAACTCCTAATTTGCATTAATAGTTAGTAAGGTGGTTGTTAAGTTTAGGTATGGGGTTGTATTAAGGGATTTATAAGCACTAGTAAATAACCAATAATATGCTGAGAATATGCATTCTAATAAGTAACAAGTAAATCATTAGAATTGGTTCCCCTAACTAAAGTGTTACAGAAAATGCAAATTCAACCTCTGACAGTAGGTGGCATATTCAGAAAAGCAGGATTCTCTGTAACACCTATAAACAGACAACTTTAAGTTTTACACTTGATTGTCACAGAGAAGTCATAAAGTATTTGCATGCAGCCATTCATTTGAAGCATTTCAAACATCCATTCACCTTACATTTGAAGTAAAATGTTTGTCTCACCCCATTTTCTCACCAAACATTTTTTGGTGGGTTAGGTTAGTGCTGTAAACAGCAGCTGATAGAAATCATGACATACTTTACTATTCAAAAACCTATCTTTTGCCATTGAACATTTCCAATTATTGCAAGATTGCAAGTCATCATTTCAAAAAGCACTGGCCCCACTGACAGTACAATAAACAATCTAGAAAAAAGGGAACTAGGTAGGAGTGACAAGAACTTGCTTGAAACAAGCTCTGCAGGTGGAGCCGAAACATAAATGTGACAGTCAGCTGCTCAGACCTTCCATCAGTCATTCTGAGCAACGCTCTGTGTTTTTTTTTATGCAATGCTAACACCTGTTGAGTGCCCCAAGCCAATATCAATAGTTCAGGTTGAAAAGCGAGATGACTCCAGAGCCACAGACCCAAAACAAACATGCAGAAAAACAATCAGCGTACAGGCATCACAGCCCATCCTGTCCGAGCGTTTCCGGGCACATGCATTACAGACACAGGCACTTCTTTCAAAGCGCTCGGGCACAGGTGGGCCGAGGGTCTTTTGAAAGGCATGCTTTACTGTACAGGAGTAACCAGAGCCGGGCAGGATGGCATGTGCAGGAAACGGTAAGTGCCGAGGGAGGTGTACACCTCACACACATGAAAAGGAGCTCTGATCTATCCCACAACAGGCACACACAGGGTCTGACCTAGATTCCCCCCTATCCTGTAAAAAGCTGCTCTGCCAAGTAAGGCAGAGTGGGAAGGGCTGAGCCGTGGCGCGTAGCTTTGCCCCATCTCTCTCTCTCTCTCTCTCTCTCTCTATTTCTCGCTCTCCCAAACATGGGCGGAGTGTAGCGTGGCCTTTTCAAACTTGCCCGGCTGGCAAGCAGACTGGCTTTTGGAAGCAAGCAATGCTGTTTTGAACTGCTGCCAAATGAGACAGCCTCTGACGGCGCAGCTGAAACTTTTTACAGCCTCCCCTCACTTCGACAGGAAGAGACACAGGGAGCAAATTTGTAGGAGAGGGGAAAAAAGAGCAAAATAAATCTTTGTAGCGTCTGCAACTAAGGCACTGCATCAAGGATTTCCTTCTGTGCTTTCACGCTCCCCAACTTTGGCAAGGCGCCATTTGAAAAAAAGATGTTTAAAGGAGATGGGTTTTTTTCTCTCTCTCTCCCTCTCTCTCTCTCTGAGAGGATTGAACGGGGAACGGATGTGCTAGGAAGTGAAGAGTTCAGCGAGTTCAGTAAATGAAAAATATGTAAATGCATCAATAACAAAGGAGCTGTGACGTCACGCGCTGTGCTGCCCAGGACACTGCCTGAGAGCAGACGGACAAACGTGGACTCATTTGACAAGATGCCATCTGCATAATATAAAGTGTATTCCTGTTATACATCAGAGCTTTCTGGCACAGGAAAAAGACCCCACAATGAATGACACGTTGCAGTCACTTCCTCTTTCACGGTAAGGACTTGAGGACCTGACCAACTTTTAGCGTTATGACTCCACTGGAAATTGCAGTAACTTTTTCAGAGCCTATTTGCATAGCGTTTCGCTACTTCTAACTAAATGACTGCATGCAAAGTGCAAGTTGAATGATGATGTCAAACACAAGGTGAGTCATAAAACCAACTGAATCAGTCAGGCAAATGAGATTACCAGAGTGAAGTGTGTTTCGGGACTCTTTGAGGAAGTACCACGGTCTGCTCCTGTCATGTTTCGCCGATAAAGAAAACCAAAACTCAGGCAGTGACAGAACAGCCTCTGGATGTGTGTAATGATTAGCGAGGACTATAACTCGATGGCTCAAACTACCTGGGACAGATGCCAAATGCTGACAAAGGCAATCATTGCACTCCCAAGGGACAGCAAAATCAACTCTTCATCCTCTCGCGCTTCTTTTGGGAGGGTTATTTATGTTCCTCAAGAAGCCACAGAAAGCCCTGACTAATTACTGAAGGAGTTGGTCACATGCTTTGGCTACAGGGCATGAAAAATCGCGTAAGTATTAACCTGTTTCTCACCTCTTCTACTGGGACCCGTTTGACTGATCAAGTGTTTCCCTTGAATAATCAATTCCGAGCCCTCGCTTTCCAGACTGTGTACTAGCAGGAGGTAGGGGTACAAGCTGACCCTCTTGCATTCCCATAAAAAAAACAAGTGTGTCACGTTTTGCGTGCTATAGTTTGGTAGCAATAACCGTACCTTTAAAGGCATTTTGTGATTTTCGGCATTGGCAAACCCTCTCGTCTTGATCTCTGATTTGTTTTATGTTTCTCAAACTCCCTCTTTTTCTCCACCTCCTCTCTCCCTCTCTCAGTTTCTGTCTTTCACTTCGCATCCTGTGCCAAAATGGGCAGGGAGAAAGAGCTTGTGGTGAGGCGGGTGAAACGGAGGCCGCTGTATGTGCTCTTTCTTCAGCCACAACCCCGTGGAAGAGCATGTTTGGTGGTAGCACGTTTCAAGGTCTCTCTTTCTGAGATAGGCGTAGTATGTGCATGAGTCTACTCTTCTCGCCGCCATGACCCTGCCTTGTGTTCTTTGACGTTGAAGCCTCTAGTCTGCAGGTATTCCGTTTTTTTTTTCTCGCTTTTGTACTTAATCTAATATGTCATAGATTATTTTGTCACTTTTATTTTGTCATCACTGTCGATTCTTTCGCCCAGCTGCTCTGGCTCTCTTGTTCACTGTTGTCTTCCTCTTGTAAACGTGTCTGCTTCACCCCTGAGTCCATGCCTCGGATTCCGCCATTTCTACAACACTAAACGACTTTCGGGCACAATCATTGTTAATACACATTTGAGAAGTCTTTTAAGGCTCAAAGCTATTTAAAAAAGATATCTTTTTGTTTATATTTTCAAAAGTTATTTTCACAATGAGCATACTTCGGATAGCAGGTTCCTTTAGTTTTGGGCCGCTTTGTGCGGACTGGGTTTGCGCTTGTTAAGGATTTGAATGATTTTCAACATACAAATAGTGTTTGGCTGCTACCTTAATGTTTTTGGAAAGAAATGAACACAGTGGTGTGTTTGGATATGATGCTAACGTTTCAAGGATGGCCTATATATTCCACTGAAGTCAAAATATGTTGTACATCCCTTATATTGTCTTTTATTTTTGCTCGGTAGATTACGGTCAGTTTTGTGTCATATATGTCTGTGAAAGAAATAGTACATTTAAGAAAGCTTGAAAACCATCTGAAGTATACAGTATGAGAGCATTGTTTTGGCATAGATGTGGTTAAAATCCTTCTTTTTATATTCAGCAAGTAGTTGTTTTTTTTCGAAATGTAGGCTTGTCTTGCTTTTTTCATTTGTGTTGCAAAGTACATGAATGCCAAAGGAAACAAAATAGAGCTGGTTTGGGAAGGAAAATAATAAAATTCTTCACTAAATGACATTTGGTACGCAGATGTAATGTTGATTCAATATTACGGACAGAATGCCACAAACTAATCTAATTTTTTTAAACAAACCGATAAAATACTACATTTTAGCTATAGATCGTAATGTAAGAGGGTGGTGACAATCCATCAATCCAACTATTATGCTAATATTTTGTTCCTTTTTGTCAAATCCACAGTAAATTCCCCCAAAACGGGAAGAGCAATCGATGAGATCCGATTCTTTAGATAAGGTGACATCATGTTTTTACCACGAGGCTGTTAAAACTTGGACAAAATTACACCAATTGACCAATGGCATCAAAACTGCATGGATGAATTTGATTGAAATCTTTGTAAAAATGAAAAAAAGAAAAGCTCTCAAGATGGCGTCGACATGCCACGTGTTTGTGCACTACTGTACTAAGTGTGTTTTACTTAAAGGGATTTTTTTGAGGGACTTAAAGGGATTTTTTTAACCGTGTCTTTTGAACAACAGCAAACTTTTCAAACAAATCTTCATTAGACAGTCTGCAATCAGTTATGCAAAAGCTGTGAAACAAATGGTGTTGTTAGGCAGAAACAACACATGATGTGCTGATGTCTGATAATTTAGCTATAAAGCAAGGGTTTTTTTGTTTTGTTTTTTGAGTAATGTTCTTTTTTTGTACTCTATTACTCGTCAGCAGAAGGAAAGAGGGCAGGTAATTTGTTGCTTTTTAAGATAGAACCAAGAGACTCGCCAAAGAAGCACAAAAGTTTGCAAATACATGTTTATTTTGTTCAGAGACAGAGAGAGATGGCAACAGTAAAAAAAAGTGGAGCGAGGGAGGGAGGAAAAGAGAGCATTTCCTCCACCCCCTGTTCTCCTCAGATGAACTTATCATGTAGCGGCATATTTTCTCTCTCTCCCTCTTTCCCCCCCCCCCCTCTTTCCCATACAGCTCCGCTTCCTCCTACATTTACTGTAGCTGACAATCAGATGCACTCTGGTCTCCGACCCCACATTAGCAAACAGGAAGTTTTAAAACAAACACAGTTTAACCCTAAAAGTACTTCGATTTCACTGCATACAAAACCAAATCTACAAGCTCTTGCTGGAATAGACAGAATACAACACCAGTTTTGTAACCTCCAGTTTTCCGTATTTAGTTTTATTTGGATGAAGTGTTTAGAACAAAAGCAGAAAATTCGCTGCAGGTGAGAAAACACGCTGAAAATGTGCAGACACGCAGCATATGCTCAGAGCCTATTAGTTACACGGCTCCAGACGGGGGCAGAGATCTAAGTCTAATCTGCAAGGTCTTTGTATAAACAAGGCAAGGCAGAATCCTTATCGTCGAGTTTCGATGAGTAACAGCAGGCCCTCCAGAGACCGCGTGACAGAGTCAACCAAGGTCAAGCCAAGCCCAACTTCCTGTTTTTTGGGGACTGCTATTTTTGCTTTAAGGGCGTTTCTCTCTGGTGTAGGTTGATGACAGGAGATCATAAGCAGAACGATTAATGACATTTTCAAAGATTAACTCCTAAAGCAGCGGCGTGCAGGGAATAACTGTCACAGGTACAGTAACTGAAACATGAAGAAAAGCATTGCTAAATGAAGTTCAGGGAAACTGTACGATGATTCATAAAAAAATGAAAGAAATATTGTGCAACAGTTGAGGCTAATGCTAGAATGCTAGAACGCAGCAGTGGTGAGAATGCTGATCTACAGCTGTACTAACAAAGGATACAGATGAGATAGCGACATTACTATTTATAGTAGAAACAAAACATCTGTTGTTTGTTTGTACATTATCATATATTTATTGATTTTCAGTTATATGGATGCCAAAGGGTTCAATGGGGAAGCTCCCCTCCTACGTTAAATTATCGCTTCTCAAAGTCATTGTCTCAAGTTCCGTTTTTTCTTTTTAAATTGTGGCCTCCTATACTCTTTTTTTTATTTTTTACATCCCCCCACCCTTCAATGCTCTACCCACCACCCTCTTCTCCGTTCATTGAAATTCAGCCTGGCATGCAGGCACTGCCCCTTTCTTGGCACCAGACTCAGGGACTCTGCGACAGAAAGGAGGGGAGAGAATTAAAATGAAAACAAGAATATTTTCCAATTTCTCAATCGCTGAGCTCGTGCCAAACAGTCAACCGCTTTCGGTGGATCTGATGCTTGGTTATCGATAGACATTTTCGGTGTACAATTTCAGCGAATATCATAAGCACATATGGTCTTGGCAACCATAACGCAGTGGGAGGCATTTAGTAGGCTAATTGATTTGCCTGTTTACCTCCTGCGATTGGACGGTCACAAGGGCTAACGGCTGTGTCCTTTGATCACTACAGTAGGTAAGATAGAAGGCCTTTTGTTGATCTGATTTGATTTGTTTACCTATTTTCTCATTTGCCAAACCCTCAGACAGGCAAGTTAGATGATCTTATCTGGCTATAAAATGCTTGTTACATGATTACGCCAAGAGGTGGCATGGCAAGGGTGATGCGTAAACAAATGCAGGCAATTAAAAATGGCAGCCATTTCGCCGTTTCTGGATAGATGAGTATATTTTTTAAGGTTTAATGTTCGTTTGATAGCAGGTTTTCTCATGTATGACATGGTGTAATATTAAGCAAAGATTCATTTAACCTATGTGAGTTTTTTCATATGTTAGAGGCACTGTTCCAAAACCTAGTGAGCTGCCTACATACAGTAGGCAGCATTTTTAAGTCACCGTAGGTGCACTCCTGACATGAAGCCTGATCCAAAAGGTAAGATACTTAGCCAGATTCTGAGCATTGTAATGCATTGCATGAGTCCTTGAATGAGAAACCAATCCCAGAATGCATTGCAAGTTTAGCGATTTTTCAAAGATTGACGCCATTAAATAAAATGTCTATAACAATCCATACAGAATCTACTTAAGTATTTTACTCAGTATTTTAGTGTGCATTGTACAGTGTAGTAGAGTAGTAGCCTAGCCACATGCTAACAACAGACTCGACTGAAATCGGTCTTATAATACTGCCTATATAGGCAGTAGATTGCAAGTTCACTAGGTTTGGAAAAATACCATTTAGTCTGTGCAGGGCAACTGTACGCTCATTCAGATTAAGTTAGCTTTATACACAATACAGTGTGAAGTCTTTAACAAAAATGTGTGCCGTGACAGTTATTAACTGACTTGGTTTATAATCTGGCTCCCATATTTAGGCTATGAGCTAAAGCTGATTTAAAATGAATAAACATGTTGAAATATTAACATAAGGACACTAATGCCTGCGATGCTATGAAGCGTTACGAGCAGATTTGCAAGCGCTAAGTTGTTGATGCTAACGCTATGACTTTGTGTGGCAAGCCTGCATGCATTTAAGTTTAAGAGGCTTGCCTTTAAATATTCATGCATACAGAAAAAAATTTAAATTCTAAAACTAATCAATAACCTTATTTGAATCCCATTATTAAACATAACCTATTTTTTAATGGGCTTTGTCAGTGTTAAGGTAAGACGATTTTTGGCATGCCGTTTGAGTAGCAGTGTTATTTATAGTGTCAAATTTAGCAGGCTATTAAAGTCACATTTCAATCACTTAGCAGAAATCTCCTTATAATGCTGTACTGTTATTGTATGGTGATAATCACATTCATTGCTTTTTTGTCGTTAGCATTTAGCTCTTACCATTCTCTTAGATGATTCTCTTAGTGCCGTGCAATTAAGAGTACTTTCCATAAACACTTCACTTTTGTGGGCAAACTATTTCCTGAAGTCATTGAATAAAGACTATTTAAATGTGCAATTCTCTTTTATGGTATTATCTTACGATTTAATTTTCAATTCCACCCACACCGTCTACACCGAAAGCAACAGATAATCTCTAATACTCTCTCAAATACCCATGTCGTAAACATCAGGGCATTTGTGTCAAATTTGCATTAGCATTACATATTTTTAAAACACGACTAAAGAGGTCATTTACATATTAAAAAATCTAAGCTGCAATAAAATGGACCTTAATACCTGGCAAAGGACCAGAAGCACTGGTTAGTCCCCATCAATGCGATTACCGCATATAGGGGAACAGAAGGGCAGACTAGTTCCCCATGTAATCTAAAAATGATCCAAATGCCACATCTGTCAAATCATATTAGCATATTTTCCTCTTTCATGTGTGAGGTATCAAACGTCGTCCTCGACTAAAGAAGCAGCCGGTAACACGCTAAATGCTAACACCTACATTTCTTCTTTGATTACATGACAATTGTGCGTCGTTACTGATGGTGTTTGAATAAAGCACACAACCTGATCAACTAAACACCTGATAATAGTTAAGCGTGTTTTGTTGCACAGCCTCTGACCTGACCTTTACCGAAAAGTTAGCAAATCCGTGTTGGCACAGTATGCCAACGCTTAGCTTCTGTCTCCTCCTTTGTGATCCAGCAGACTGTATCTTGTGCCAAAACTTTTCAATCAATGTCCCACTAAATGGGCCAGAAAAGAGCATGTGTATGCTAATTAGCTAAGAGGACTTTTGTATGTTAACAAATTGCCAAAAGTCAATGTCTGGAAGAGATTTGCATGTTTATTTATGCAAAACAGACATGCTCCACCTCTCAGCGCCACACAGTAACTGCTTGTGATGGCATTTTGCTAATGCTTTGCGTCTGTGGACGTTTCTGCGAATGAGTAGCATACTCACAAACATTCACAAAATGAAAAACCGATTTAGCCGGATGCTAGTGCTGATGTTCTGAGATGTTCAGGCTGGTCACGTATGCTAGCATGCTAACGGGCGCCTAGAAGCAGATGACTTCCACAGTATATCTGTTCGTTTTGTTGTGTGTGAAAGAACGCTGCTGACTCGAGGATGAATCTTGGCTTTCTTGTGGTTGTACTGATGCCAGGTGTCCTTCAGTGCGTCGAGAGGGAGACCCTTTTTCTTGCAAACCGGCTGTGAGAACAGTGAACGCGTGAATGGGTTTTTCAGGCACACCTCGCAGAGGTTGCAAGGAATGCACAGCACTCGCACCCTAAAATGGCCGAAATGACGCCATTTTGTTTCCCCTCTATTTTGCTGTGCGGAATAGCAGAATCAGCTTTGTTAAAGCTACAGGAGACAGCTGAGGAAGCCATGTTTTACATCGTCCGTTAGCTTACGCAATGTTGTCTTGTTGGAATGAGCTCAGTTTTTGGCGAAACGGGCACGAATTCCTGGCAAAGGATCAAGACTTTTTTTCCTTCATGATCCAATGCCAGCCTCGCTAGAATGAGTGAGTAATTTCTTTGGCTTTCAAAATTAGCGCTTCCCTTTTAGCTCGCATCCTGGTTCAGCTCCTCACAGTTCCTCAGTCTTTTTCATATTTGATCGCTTTTCCGACTCAAATAAGCGCCGCTGACTCGAGTCTGGAGAACAGAGATGCCAAGCTTTCATCTGCTGTTGTTTTTCTGCAACGGCAGAGAAATAAGCAGCTCTGTGATCTATGGCTGTATGAGTAAAGTCGGACCGGTGATGCCTTAACATACTGTACAGTGGCGCCAGTTTGAACTCTTTTTGACACCTTGATGTAGAGAATAAAATACTAAACCAAGTAGCATCGCAAACAAATGCTGCACAAGCTTTTCGCATATAACTACCTTTACTTAAATTACCATTTAACCAACTAGTGTCAAGGTGACTGTAGTGGATGTGTGACTTCAATACTCCTGAAGTTCACATGTGGTGCTCTAGCAGAATAAGTTAAATGCTGGACAGCCAAAGTTTTCAGAAAATTATTTTCTTTATTTTAAATAATATTTTTATTTTAAAGCAAGGTGCATATCTTAAAATTTTTTTTAAATTTAATTTTTACGTTTTAATTATGTCAAGTAATTTAGAGTCCACTCTTATCGAATATGTACCCTTGAAAATAAAAATGTTTGACTTATGACTTAACAACATCTTTATGGCCTGGTTTGATAGACAGGGCTTAGCCTAAGCCAGGATTAGGCCATATAGTTCAATTAGGACATTTAAATATCTTTTTATAAACATGCCATAGTAAAAACATTACTTGTGTGCAACTTAAGACAAATACGTTTAAACATAAGTTTAAACATAAGATTTACATTAAGTCTAGGCTTAAGCCTTGAAACTTGATTTCCTAAATTAGCATACTATAATTTAGTTTTATTTTAAAATACTTTTCAAATACACTACAAGTGTACATTCAGTATAAGCACAGATCTGTTTTCACTTGGGTAAATGGACTTGTACGCATTAAAACACTTGCTCAAACTGTTCTGTGCAGTCAAATATTGACTTTATAGTTGTGCTAACCGGCGTCTTTCTCTCTGCAGGAATCCAGCGGTCTGCTTTCTGACTGGTTGACATCTGTTCTGCTGTCCTTGGGGCTGAGGTAGTAGATTGAATAGTTGTGGAGCCCTGCACTCTCTCACTGAGATAACTATACAATCTACTGTCTTTCCTAAGGCGACAGCCAAATCATCCACAAACAAACGCCGGCATTCATCCAGTGAGTCGTGAAGAATATTTGCGCACGTTACAGGGTTGGGATTGTCGTGTCATGTTGACTTCATACATACGCAAGCGTGTCAGGCGATGGGATTGCCCTTTGGTGTCTTGACAGGGTGAGGTAGTAGGTTGTATAGTTTGGTGGGAGGGATCAAACCCTGTTCAGGTGATAACTATACAGTCTATTGCCTTCCTTGTTGTGCCAGCTGTCTGCCAGCTACTGGAAAATCCCTGGAGTTTAAATATTGCTTAAACTTTATGGCTTGCTTCACACCACATGAACTACGTTTGTGAACATAGCTTATTTCATTATTTCAGCATCCATGTGACAACGTGTCTGCATAAACAAAAACAAATGCACTGTAGTCATCACAAAATAGTTTGAGAATTACCAATTTATTGACAGACTTTTATGAAGAAACATTAAGTAAGTATGACTGAATCAAGATGAGTTAAGTAGTTTATGTGCACTTAATGCGTATTGGTTGTGTTCTGCGTAGATTAATAAAAATGTGGATGTAAATTGACTTTTACACTACAATTTAAAAGGTTTGGGGACCAGCAAAGATGCATTTAAACAACAAAAGGACAGTAAAGACTATATAGTGTTACAAATGATTTCTATTACGTTAATGCTGTTCTTTTTCTGCTTATCTGAGTACCCTGAATTATGCAGAAACTATTTTCCATCAGAAATTGTGATTAAATTTAGTTGCAAAAAAAATAAATAAATAACCCATTCAAATAAACATAGAAACATAGAAAGATTATGAAATGTATTTCAATAAACTCTCTTTTAGTTGCAACTTCACATAAAAAAAACCTTTCTTTTTTATAATTGATAATAAAAAAAATTGATAGTATGAAAAAACATCTTTTACGCAGCATATAAATATATTAATGGGACTTCTGAAGGAAATCTGTTTTAGATCAAATAAATGAATCATAAGATATTTATTATAAATTATTAAAAATTATTTTATAAATATTATATATATAAATCCAACTAACCTCATATTGAATAGTAATTTAATGAAATTCAAGTCTACAATATTCACACTCCACTAAAAATGTATAAGTTATGGTCATTGATTTAAAGTAATCAGTGAAGTGCTGTGAGTGTGAAAGTACAATCAGACTCTTACGGCTTTGTGTGTGTTTTGTGTAACAAGCCCGAACAACATCCATGCCTCTCCTGCCAGCTTAACATACTGATCTAGCATTACATATGAAGAGAAAAATCAGATTAAAAGAGATTTATGGAGCTTAGATGTATGGCTCAATCAATAATTTAGCTTCTCTGTTGGCTTGTGATCAAACAGGATTTTCCTACATCATAACAGGATGTCAAGTTTCAATCAAACAATGCTTGTGGCCTTGTTCAGTGAAGGAAAAAAAATGTATCTAAAACTGCACAGTATGCAAAAAATGGTTTTGTTCTATGAATAAAATTGTTTTGTTCAATAATCGTTTGCCTTTTTGATTATATGTTCACCTTTAAGTTGATTTCGAGCAGTCATAAACATATATATTAATAATTATCTTGTTGGACAGATTAGGCTGTATGTACTGCTTTGATGTGCAATCTTTACAATTATGTAAAACAAACACATAAACAGGTAGTATTTAAGTTTATTGTGCTTTTGCATAAAAGATCAGAGCTTAGTTTTATGAGTGAAAATTCTATTTGCCAATAAAGTAAAACTTGTGAGAAAATACTTTGATGTCTACAGTAAGCCTACAGTGTGGAAACAGACATAACTGTAATTTTTAACTATATATGACATGTTAAAATGCAGCATTGCTTAGAAAACACAAAATATACATACAACATATTTATACAACATTGGCATATCAATAATTTGAAGTTAATTCAAGCAAAACGCTTCAGTCAGCCCCCTATAATAAGGTCAGTGATGTACTTTTAAAAAAAATTTTTTTACAAAGTTTTGTAGTATTGTATTTTGAAATATTATATACAGATTTTCTCATAATTGTAAAGGTCATACTCATACTGTCATAGTCGTTTTTTGCCACCAAAACACACACACCACATATACACAGACACGCAATAAGATAAATGAACCTGCTTTGTCACATTTAATAATTCCCAAGACCTCTAAATTACCAACATGAGCAAACTTACCCTCAAAAACTTAAAATCATCTTACACATCAAGATTTGCATGCTTTACTTTTTCAAAGATCTCATTTATTTACATTACGAGCAGTCAGAATTTAACCTTAATGTCTGACCACACAAATATCAGCAACTGCACAATTGTTCTATTTGGCCTAATGTGTTTTTACACTAGCCTATATGATACTGCATGTACCCTAAAACCTGATGTATCAAGTAGGATTAGATCTTTCCGACTCTTACAGTATCTCACATATTATTACTTCACTGTACAGTAGGTCTGCGCTTTCTCTGTTTGCAGTGTGTCATTGTAAAAGCTTGTGGCGCCCTCTAGTGGTCATGCGACTTTATGGACGTGAGCTTTTCAGTGATATTGTTGGATATTGTGAGCCTCATAAAAATGCGTGTAGATATTATGCCTGATAAAAAGAAAAACTTGTGGTATTAAAACGCATAAATGATTTTGGCGTGTATATGATACGCAGTTTTCGCGTATATATGATCTACCACACGATCCTAATCTTACTCATTGCGTAAACGCCAAAGTAGCTATATATGCGCGGATTAATAGCTTTTTTTTTTTTTTAGGTGTACTATTTAAATGCACTTTTATGAGATTAGGTTGATATTTTTGTAGCCTATATCTCCAAACTACTCCGAATTGTAGCTATCATACGGTGTAATTATGATTGTCATGTGCCAGTGTTGGAGGGAAATGTAGTTTGATGGCCAGTATTCGGCTCTCCAGGCTGAGATCTCAAGGAGGAACTTGAGAAGCCTCCTTGTCCTCTCCAGCACAGTACATAGCGCCTCCAGATTTCCAGGTAAGCCTCCCTAATTTTTGCAATACGGAGGGCGTAGACCACAGGGTTCACCGCTGAGTTGGCATGAGAGAGGAGTATCCCTGCGTAAAAAGCGATCTGGGGGACTCCTTGAGGACCCGTTGAAAGCAATACACAATTCATGAGATGCAGAGGCATCCAACATGCTGCGAACAGCAGGAGAACCAGAGCCAGAGAACACGCCAGCCTCTTCTCCTTGATTAGAAAAGCTCTTAGTTTAGATTCAGCGGCTGTTGAAGTCTGGTCTTCCCTCCGGAGGCGTTTGCGCAGGGTGTAGAAGACCAGAGCGTAAAGAAGAGTCATGGCTGCTAATGGGAGTAGGATGCAGCCCAGGTAGTTGAAATAGACCATATAGGGCAGTGAGATGACAGCTAAGAAGGTGCAGTTGATATGGGAAGAGTTAAGGAGCAAGGAGGACTGGGAATCTGCGTTATGCCAACCAAAGAGAGGGGTGAAACCCAGGAGACAAGATATCAACCAACACAGGACCACTGCAATCCAGGAACGCTGCTCAGTGGCAATCTCTTTATACCTGCAACCACAGAGCATGTTGACTGGTCATTAAACGTACCGCTGGACGCACTAATTTCAAAGTAGGCCTAAGAGTTTTAAAAATAGCACTTAATAAGAAAATAATACACTTACTGTGTGAGTGTGAACTGAATGTTTTCAGCCGCATACAGTAGTTTAAAGGGTTAGTTCACCCATAAATTCTGTCATTATCATGTCGTTCCCAACCCATAAGACACTTGATCATCTTCAGAACACAAATTAAGATATTTTTGTTGAAATCAGAGCCGTCTGACCCTCAATAGACAGCAATTGAAATGATCCTGATCCAGAAACGTGGTAAAAACACAGGTAAAACCATGTGACATCAGTGGCTCAACTTCAGTTTTGCGATGCTACAAGAATATTTTTTGCGCAAATAAAACAAAAATAACATAATTTACTCTTCTCTCGTGTCTTACCTCTTTTGCCTTAGCTTTAGTGTATTTGACGTAATCAGCCTTGTTTGAAAAGCACGGAAGGCGTGCAGTAACTTATGCTATTTTTGTTTTCTTTGCGCAAAAAAAAAAGGAGGTGTGTAATTACAGAATTTTCATTTTTGGGTGAGCTAACCCTTCAAATTTATAAATGTAATTCAATAATTCTATTGTCTTTTATGTACTTGTATAGTGTACTGCTAAATGAATTGATAAGCTTTTGATAAACTAAAATATACTTTAATGCATTCCTATTGAAGTTATGTATTGAAATAAATTTATAATTCCACATTTGTAACCCTGGACCACAAAACGTAAGTCGCTGGGTATATTTTGTAAGCCAAAAATGCATTGTATGGGTCAAAATGATCAATTATTCTTTTATACCAACAATCATTAGGCTATTCCGTATAGATCATGTTCCATGAAGATATGTTGTCAGTTTTTTACTGTAAATATATTAAAACTTTAATAAGTAATATACATTGCTAAGAACTTTATTTGGACAACTTTAAAGGTGATTTTCACTGCCTTTTTCTGCCAGATTACAGATTTTCTATTAGTTGTATTTCAGCCAAATATTGTCCTATCATAACAAACCATACACAATACACAAAATCGTACGAGTGAGGTCGTACAAATTAGTACGAATTGGCACAAATTTGGCACCTCGTACGAATATGTACGAATTGGTCGTGAGACTGTGTTGGTAAAGCTGCTTTTCAATGATGTGTATTGTAAAAAGTGCTTGACAAATTGAAATGACGACATTACAAGCTCGCATCTAATTTTTTTTCACAAGGTTAAACATTCTGATGTGGTTTTTAAATAAATGAATAATTTTTCGAATGGTTTTAAGTCATGACATTTGACATTTCTCTCTAGTAATACCTGGGCTGTGTTTCACAAAAGCTCCACCCTTTTGGTGGATGGAAGCTTATGATGATTTTGGGAAATGCAGCCCAGGCCTGTTACCTGATTCTTTGTTTTGGTTTTGTCAGTTATTATGTGTTTCTCATTGAGCTCTGGATGTGGGAAAAGCATCTGTTACATGTCAGTTGGGATTACAGTCAACAAGTGGCATATTGTTTAGATAAATGCAGTAAGTGTGAGAACACTATTTATGGAGCCTAAAATAAAAACAGGACATAAACTAAAAAAAAAAATTGTGTCACGAACACTAAAAAAAACTGAGAAATCAATTTTTTGGTTAAAAAGATTTCAGTCAGAAACAGGAATGGCATGGACATTTTAGCATGACATTATATATTGCTGTGGTGTAATTTTGTGACATATATTTTGGGGATGATTTTTATTATCATAATCAGATACCTTGAGAGTGAGAACAGGTTGGCTTATTTAATGACTGTAATTAATGCATTTCAATATGATAATTAATATGTGTGAGCCTGGTGCTCAAAACGAGTTTTAAGTCGCTGGGGAATATTTGTAGCAATAGCCAACAATACATTGTATTGGTCAAAATGATACATTTTGTCTATTATCCCAAAAATCATTAGGATATTAAGTAAAGATCATGTTTCATGAAGATGCATTCCTCCCATAAATATATCAAAGCTTTACTGATTACTAATATGCATTGCTGAGAACTTCATTTAAACAACTTTAAAGACTTTAAATGATCCAAATAATTGTATCTCTCGCCTGATATTGTCCAATTCTAACAAATCCAAGCTGTGATTTGGAGAATGTTTACTTTTTTTTCTTATAGTTTATTAGTATGGCTTGCTGGCTGGAGCGATTTTAATCCAAAAATTGCAAGTAAATTGCAAGTAATTGCTAGCAAATGACTCAGAAGTGTTCTGAATAAACAATAATATTCAAGGTCACATCTCCAGCCTATTTCATTAACTAATGTAAATGTAAATTGTAAAACTAATTACAGAAGCGGCAAGCAATGAAAAAAAAGAAGAAGAAAAAAATCCCTGATTTAATAGAATTTGTTTTTAATTCATAAGCTTACCTGAGAGGTATTGAGACCCTCAGGAATCGGTCCACAGCAATAGCCAGGAGGGACAGCACAGACGCTTGGGTCAGCACCAGCACGACACAGCTGACCGCCAGACAGGCCTGGAACGGGATCTCCAGCCAGCCATCCACCAGCACAGCCAGGGGCACTGCCACTGCCCCCACCAGGAAATCAGCCACGGCCAGAGACGCCACAAAACAGAAGGTAGGCTGGCGGAAGGTCCGCCTCAAACACACGGCCCATACCACCAGAACATTCCCCAGGCAGCACGCCATAGAGATGACCAGTTCCAGAGAGGTGTAGATCAGCCAGGCCATGAGGACAAACCAACACCAGCAAACAGAGCACAGTCTCAGTCGAGTATGAAGAAGCCTGTGACCATCTGGTCTGCACTCCTCCACACACACACACACACACACACACATCTCTGGGGATCTCATTTCCACTCATAAGTCTTCTGAATAGACAATATTATTCACAGTCACATCTGAATGTCATCAACTAATTCCATTTGCAGGCGGACAGAATAATGATGTTAAGTTGCAAGTCACAAATGATGGAAAGCTTGCTGCTCATATTAGTTCTAGCACACAGGTGCTTGAGCGCCGTCTTCACCTGCTACAATACTACAGTACTGCCAAGTGTACTGTCTGTGCCTACTCATTTTTTCCTTTAAATGTAGTATATTCTGCACTGCGCAACAATAATTATTTCATAGAATAGTACATTGTTGTCACATGACCTCATGACATGCATGTTTAGTTATACATACTGTATATATACATACATACATACGGTGGTGGAAACAAACAAACAAACAAACAAACAAACGAAAGACGAAACGTCTACCATCTGTAAGTTCTCATCTACTGAAAGTGTCAGATTTGGAGTATGTACATAAACTACCTCTTAAAGCTCATCGAGAGAATGCAAAGAGTGTGCAAAGCAGTAATCAGAGCAAAGAGTGGATATTTTGAAGAAACTAAAGATGTTTTCAGTTATTTCACCTTTTTTTGTTAAGTACATAACTCCACATGTGTTCATTCATAGTGTTGATGCCTTCAGTGAGAATCTACCAATGTAAATGGTCATGAAAATAAAGAAAACACATTAAATGAGAAGGTGTGTCCAAACTTTTGGCCTGTTCTGTATGTATGTAATGTCATGTATGTCTATTTAAAATAAAATTTACATTTACGTTTAGCAGATGCTTTTGTCCAAAGCGTCTTACATTGCATTCAATTTACAGTTTTGTACAATATACACAGTAATAAAACACATTTTAAGCTATATTCACAAAACTCTTTACTGTATTTCTAATAAACTAAATTCCTCATTGGTGATCCTAAAGAGACTTTTTTCAAAAGCATTTCATAAAACCTAAATCAAAGTTTGTTATTTTGGATCCGGTCATTTTGATCTGCATCATCAGAATTGAAGAAGTCTCTGAAGTGATAAAATGAATGGTAAATATAACAAGACTGCTAAAATTTGATGTCATTTTATTGGGTGTCCTATAATCTCTGGTGTAGAAAAGCACATGGTGTTTAAAGGATTCTGGTACTGTAATTTAATTTTATTCGTGGCATGGCCAGACCATCACGAGGGATGTTTTGCTGTGCACCACTGCATTGCTTTGCTGAAGTCTTTTTTTGGTGTTTGGTGAAACCCTGACGGTGGGATTTAGTCAGAAAGGTCTGGTGTTGCATGAGTTTTACCAAATGTGTTCTCTGAGACTCAAAAGTTATCACCAGACTTGAATCTCCCATGTAAAATAAAAATATAATTTCAGTACTATTTCACTCCATCTTTTGCAGCATTTGTCATCTATAACTTCTTGAGCCTGTGTTATGAATACCTTGGAGGAGAGAGCGCTATCATGGCTGAGATCAGAGGAAAACCCATTGAGTGAGTGTCATATTCCACTTCTTCTTTTGTGTGAGAACGTTTACATGCATGGCTCAAATCAGTGCTCTTATTGATGTTTGTTGAGACTGCAGGTGTGTTAAGGGTGGGTGTACACTCAGCAGGTTTTGGTTTGAGTAAAAGAAGCTCGAATGCTCTGTTAGTGTGGCTCATTTGAACAACTGTGAACGCTGCCATTTAATCTCCAGCCACAGCTTTGACTCTAATACAAATAAAATGAGCACATTTAGTCCAGCACACTTGAGAATTGCGTTTTGTCTGTTATCTTTAGATTTGTTGTTAAAAATTATATTCTGGTTTTTAGTTCAAGTCAAGTCACTTTTATTTATATAGCGCTTTTAACAATACAGATTGTAGCAAAGCACTGAACATTATCAGACCAAAAGAACCAAGAAAAATGAACCAACGTGTAAACACACCATAAGTTAAGTAATAGCTGAACATATTTATTCGAAACGATCTTGTTCTTGGTTTTTCTGCAGGTCTAGCTGTATATACGGAACATGCTGTCTTTGGGGCAAGACCTACTCCATTGGCTTCCTTCGATTTTGCAAACAGGTTGCTTATTGAACACTTTCCGAAATCATTGTTCCTAGGGCTGCACAATTATGGCAAAAATCATAATTGTTGATTTATTCTCTTGAAATTGTAATTGCCGGTTTTTTGTCTTTTTTTATTATTATGATGATCACAATTTACACTGAATGATGTTTACACCATTATTTGGTATATATGTATATATGGTCAATTATAAGTCGGATTAATTTTATTCTTTAAATGAAAAAAGCTAAACTATGAATGCTATTATAATATTTTACTAATACTAAACTTGAAACAATGGAAAACCCCTTAAGATAACCTGTAGAAGAAAAGAAAGGCATCTCAAGCATGCAGAATAAAAGTGGATAAAATCGTGGCATCCGTAATTGTAATTTCGATTAAGAAGTAGATTAATTGTGCAGCCCTACTTGTTCCCATTTACCTTTTCAATTTTTTAGCTATTATTTGAGTAATTTGTTCATTAATTCGTTTCACAGGCTACTTTACAGTTCTGTGTGGTAAAACCCCTGATGGCCATGATGACAGTCTTCCTGCAGGCTTTTGGGAAATACCGTGATGGGGACTTCAAGTACGTGCTTGTCATGTGATGTCTGATCTATGACTTAGTTTTTTCCCTTAATACTCAAGATTTGACTTTTTTTTTTTCTGTTTTTTTTTCATTTGTTTCTGATCCAACAGTGTTGCTAGTGGTTATTTGTACGTGACCATCATCTACAACGTCTCTGTCAGTCTCTCTCTCTACGCTCTTTTCCTGTTTTACTTTGCCACCCGAGACCTCCTCAGCCCGTACAGGCCCGTGCTCAAGTTCTTCATGGTCAAATCAGTCATCTTCCTCTCCTTCTGGCAAGGTAAAAATTGAAATCAAAATTGACCCCATGACCAAAATCTTATGGTGGACATTTTATCAGTCTACATTATTCTATAAACACATAATTTTTTGCTGTCTTTTTTTTTTTTTAAGCTATTTGTAAACTATGATCTCACTGGTCTTTCAGGCATGCTGCTGGCCATCTTGGAGAAATGCGGTGCGATTCCTCAGATCAGCTCTCCTGAGGTTTCTGTCGGCGAGGGAACCGTTGCAGCTGGATACCAGAACTTCATCATTTGCATCGAGATGTTCTTTGCCGCTTTGGCTCTGCGACATGCGTTTACCTACAAGGTCTATATGGACAAAAGACTGGATTCTCTTGGTGAGTTTTACACTTCTGTTCGTAAACAAATGGCATATGTTGTTTTCCTTAAATATATGTTATAACAATGTTAAAAAGTAGTTTACAGCACAGTTAAAAAGATTGGGGATGGTAACGTTTTTTTAAAAAGAAAAAAATGACAGTAAAAACAGTAATATTATGAAATATTTTTACAATTTAAAAAGAACCCTTTTCTAATTGTGAGAAGTTTTAATAAAACGGAAAGAATAGTCGTTCTCTCTTAACATTATGTCACAATCACAATGGCTCAGAAGTCATGGCTGACTTTCTCTTTTCTTCTTCTTCTGCTTTCATTCTGTAAATCATTCATTCCTCAATCGATTCATTCAACACTTTTCCCTGTTTGTCTTTATCTTTGCGCATCTTGCTTTCAAATTCTCTTGGTGCATCCCATGCTACACATCCACCCTTCCACCCCTTTCCATCTTTTCTTTGTTTCTCCTTTTCATGCTGCACCCTAAAGGCCCTGTTCCTACATATGGACCGTACGGTAGGCTACAGTTCCTGATCTTAAACCACATCTCTCTAAATGAAACCGTAGGGACAGTGCACTCTTAAAGGGATAGTCCACCCAAAAATGACAAGCCAATCTAGTGTTTTTCCTCTCTTTCTCTAAAAACGTCTCTTCTCTCAATATCCATCTCTAATTAAGTTCTCCGTTCTTCTCAAGGTCGCTGTGCCCCCATGAAGAGCATCTCCAGCAGCTTAAAGGAGACGATGAACCCTGGAGACATGGTCCAGGATGCCATCCACAATTTCTCCCCAGCCTACCAACAGTACACCCAGCAGTCCACCCTGGAGCAGGGGGTCACTGCACCACCCACATCCCGCAATCATGGTTGCGTGAAGGCCCGGGACAATGAGAAAACCCTGCTGCTTAGCTCCGATGATGAGTTTTAACTCGCTCGCCTGTCACCTCCGTAAGGGACCGATTACCGCTGCGGTAGCGTAACGATGTGGCTAACATAGGAACAGGACCATTATAAGGACCATCTTAAGCAAGTAGTTTCATTCTAGCTGCTTATACTTGCTTAGTTGTCTTTAAAAACATCTCAATGCGCTGTTGATGTTTATACAGAGAAAGAAATAATACATTCATTTGATACTTATAGCCAAATTTTGAAAACCCACATGGTCTGACACTTTTCGAACTGATGAATTTTTTTTATGCTTGTAGGGGGTGTTTGGACATCCCAGCGTATTTATAAAGAGCAGTGTATTGGAGGGAATGTTCCGTTTTTGATTTACAAGTTCAAGTGCACCTTTGGTTCTGTTTCAACAGTGTTTATAGCTTCCCCAACGATTTAAAGGGCAGGTATAGCTGTGGATGAGAGGGTGCAGTGACGGGAATACCTGCTGTTCAAACACACTGTTGTTGTTTTTGATGGATGGATGAATCAAGGGACGGGGAGAGGTTGATGGTCCACGATAAGATTACAGATTACAGGTCGCCTGGTGCAGATTTGCACGAGCTTTCATAAAAGTGTTCCTGGATCACTACAGGAAACAGGTTAGCTAAGTGGTTAAAAAAATAGATTTAGGTTACGCTTCTTAGTTTATGCTTGACTTTCACTGAGAATGGACAGCCTAGTACCATCAGTTTATCCATGTTCTGTTGTCTGTTTGATAAAAATGCGAAATTTGAAAGCACAGTTCACCCAAAAAATGACAATTCTGTCATAATTTATCCACCTTCATGGTATTCCAAACACAGACACACAACATCACAATGCAGAAAGTCGACATCAACATTGAACTCTTGATTTTAAATCATACCGGTTCAAGCAAACATAAATCGTGACAAAATTTGGGTATATATTTGGGTATATATTTCTATTAGGTACTGTATCGTTTCTCTCTAACCCACTAGAGGGAGGCATATCTCTCAGTTAGCACCCTTTATCTTTACGGGACACGCCTGTTATCACTGATCCTTTGGGTGCCACACCAAAGTCTCTCCCATTCTTCAGAAGCATCCGCCATTCGAGCTTGACCTCTTTAGATAGCACTAGGCCCTCGCCGACCAAGCTTGAAGCTTGCTGTCGGTTAGATAGCATCTTTGGAGTTACTCATTAACTGTCCTACGCTTTTATTAGAGGCCAGTATAAACACAAAAGCAGCTGGAACCAAGTACGAGTATGTGTGGTACCTGCTTATAGTTATGTTAGTGTTTTTGCAGTGTATACTTTATAAGGGGAGGGTTCCATTTAATAATATAGACGTTGTTGTAACTTGCACTAAGCAGTTTTGTATATTTAGAAGAAATCCGAATATCCTAGAATATTTTGGCAAGCTATTTCTGTACGTTATTATTATTCGGAGAGTGTTTTAAAGTAACATAGGAAGCGCTGTTACGTTAAAAAATATATATTTATATACATATATATATATTTTGTGGAAACATATTTTGAAGTTACACTAAGACGTTTGTCATGTTATTTTAAACAGAGCATTAAGTATTACTATGTCAAAGATTTTGCTTCTATTTTTTTCCCTTGATGCTCTGGCCTAGGAAACAATAAAGGATTTTGTCTGTATGTGTTTGTGCAACAATGTTTTTTATACTCAGTGAATACACAGGTTTCTATATACAATATATACAACATTTATTTCAATTAAATGATATAAAATAGACAATGCATTTACCATAGAAAAATACAGATAATAAATACAAACATCAGTTGTTGTTGTTTTTTTTGTGCCCTTCCCTCTTACAAAACATTCACACATTGTTCTGAAGCACAGGTATAATGGGCATATTACCAGGTTAGAATCTCAGTACTGATGACGACATTGCTAACTACACAATTAAAAAAATCACCAGAGATATCCACGTTAAACATGGCTGATCGTTACCTGATCATACAGTATCACCCCATTTACTGGAGTAAACCCGGCTTGTAGTCAGAAGTTATCCTGGCGACCACGGGTTGACGTGATGTACATGTGATATCATTTCTGTCTTTCGCTTTCCTTCTGTCACTTTCTTATCCTCCTTTTTTTTCCCCCTCCTGTGTGAGCCACAAGTGCTCACTTCTCCTTCTGGCTGCTCTCTTCCCCTTTGTCCTCTATTTTCACATCTTCCTCAGATTCCCCTTCGTCTCTTTTTTCCCCTTGAATGGTGTTTTTTTTTTTTATATATATATATTCCAGCGGTCCAAAATATTCAGATACGTTCTTAATCATAAATAGCAAATAATATATATGGTCTTGGTTTTAAATACAAAAATACCACTACAAACAAGTCGCTCTAATATTAGTACAAATATGACCCTCACACATACTGAATCATATGACAAGTAATAAGGCTGTATACCTTACAATTTCTAAACTACTAACTCATTACAACAAGTAAACATTACAAAAAACACACGATAATTCAAACAATGACCCCAAACTAGTCAATCAGAAGTAGTATTTAGACCAATCACAGCACAAATTACCTTCAAACATCTTGTTTTCGAACACAAATAAAATAGCTTTCATGTCTGTTGTTGAACATTTGTCTTTTATACAAACATTAAAATATATAAATGGCATGTATCAATAGATCTGCACGTTTCTAGTCCCATGACTCAGTAATACCATGGAGATAATCCAGCAAAACTAACCAGCTTCTGAAATGTTGGTGGTCCCACATGAAGACAAGTTGTTAGGAATATTTTTTTTTTTTTTTTTAAACATGTATCACCATCCAGAAAGCACAGTAATGGGCATAAATAGCATTAACGCTATCATTAGCAATAGCTTTATAAGTGCAGACTCATACACTTGTCATGATAATCGAGGCCACAACAACAGTACTGAGATTATTCTTGGACATTTATGAGACTGTATATACAGTCTGTGTGTGTTTATATATGTAAGTGAATCTGTAATTCCCCACTGGTACTTGTTTTTCTTCCTGTATATGTGAGTATACATGGTCTGTCTGTCTGTGCGATCATACTGTGTACCTATGTGTGTCTACGTATCCATGTGGAGCCCTAGGATGCTCCTTGCTCTCTAGGGGTGTGCACCTGCTGCGGTGTCTTCACTATGGTAATGACGGAGGCTGTGTTCAGACGTGGTGTGGTGGCTAGCAGACTGCCTCCTCCGGACTCCAGACCTCTGGCGAAGCGCTGGAGGGCAGCGAGACGGGCACCCAGCCCTTCCAGCTCCCGCCTCATGCCTGCGTTCTCGGCCCCCAGTCGCTCCACCTCCCGCTGAAGCTCCTTCTTCTGCTGCTCCAGGGCCTCGCGCTGGGACACACGCTTCACCCGGCAGCTCGCCGCGTAGCCACGGTTTTTCAACGTGCGTCTCCTCTGCTTCAGCTTCTGCACTTCCTCGCGTGACAAACCGCGCAGGTGCATGTTGAGCTCCCGCACCGAAAGAGACATGAGCTCACTGTCGCTCAGCACTGGGACGTTCTCCCCGCATTCCCTCTTCACCTGAAATAATAGGACATTATTTGCACTGTCAAAAAATATAATTAAAAATTCACCCTAAAAATATGGTAAAAATGGTTTCAATATTACTGAATGTAATATCTGTCAAATTCTATACTGTAAAAAATAACATTTGAAATTCACCCTAAAAATATGGTGAAAATGGTTTAGGTATTACCGGATATAATACTGGTGCCTGTGTAGTTTTCAGATTACAGCTGTATATTTAACTACAAAAATATGCTGACACAGCCAATGTAATAATAGAGATGAGAAAACAGAAAACCACATGATGAATCAGAGTTCTTCATAAGTGGCCTGTCCATAAAATTTGAGCAGATTTTACAGTTCACAAGGCCATGCACAGAGACAAAATGCCATCAGACTAACACAAGATTTAAATAATACAAAAAAACACTTACACATGAATAGAAAGGAATAATAAAATAAAACTATGATGTTGACTTCTGGGAATGTCCAATTGACCAGTGAATGCACAATACATTTGACAGTATTTCACAGTAAAATATTAAAGGGTTACTTCCCTCCGAAATGAGAATTTTGTCATTAATCGCTTACCCTCATGTTGTTCCAAACACATTAAAGCTTTGTTCATCCTTGGAAGATATTTTGGATGAAAACTGGGAGGCTTGTTCCCGTCCCATTGACTACAAACAATTACGACTGTTAAAGATGCAGAAAACAGTATGAAAGACAATGTGAAAACAGCCCATCTGCCATCAGTGGTTCGGAAAAAAAAGGATTGTCATCGCCTCATGAAGTCAGACTACTAACTCATCAGATCGAACCACTGATGGGGCTATTTTTGATAACGCCTTTCATACTTTTACTTAACCTTGACAGTGTTATTTACTTGCCAGTCAATAAGAAAGTCAAAAGCCTCTCGAATTTAATCCGAACTATCTTTAATTGTGTTCTGAAGACTGAAGGTTTTACAGGTTTGGAACGACATGGGGGTAAGTGATAAATTGAAAAAATTTTCCTTTTGGGGAGGATTAACCCAGTGTCACACCATTTACACTTTTGCATTCATTGAATATGGTTAAGTTAACTTACAGCTAACCAATTAACAGGTTTTACTCAAGCATGTTTTACAGTATATCTTTGTAAAAAATGTGTTTTCATTAAAATGATCTTTACCTTCAGGGCTTTACTGGCTCTGCCGTCGGAAGTCATTGTCTGGATTTATGAATCCTTGAAACCTGTAAATGTCAAATAAACCGTTTAAGCAAAAATAGAATACTTGGAAGGAAGTCACACTATACTGTTGAATATAGTCAAAGCTAAAGGCCACTTTTAGGCTGCTTGACACAACCAAGCAACTATATCCACAATACTGCCAAATCTGCCTTGCCTTTTAAATATTTAAAGCATAATCCAAATATTATGGATTTTAATTCAAATGTTTTGCCAAGTAACATCTTCCACTAAAGGGCAAATAATAACAGGATGGTGTTGTACAACAGAGCTGATAGGCGAGATATGCTGCTGTATTAATGATTTGATATCAGCAGGTATCGCCTAGTTGTCATTGATTTCTTTACTTATGGAAAATACTATAATACTCAACTGCCAGGTGCAGTATATATAAGTTTATTTTGCAAAGTCATTCCTTTACAAATAAAGTGTTTCTAACTAGTTAAATCTAATTTTTATATCCGCCGCATGGGATCAAGCATTAAAATAAATCGATTGACTTCTATGAACAGGTGTATGGCGTCAAAGAGGATTTTGTCACATATTAAGGAAGAGGAAAGAGAGGAACTGTGCGTATTTAAATATATAATGTGGGTTGTGTGGTCAGCGCGTGAACACTCAATCTTAAGACCATTTAAAGACAATACACCTCCAGTTCTTATTTTCATTTTTCTAAATCAAGGCTTCCCGTATCCAAAGAGTAGCCCTTTTTCTTGACGTTGAATCATGACTGGTCAAAGTCCAGATGAAGAAGTGAACGCTGCTGACCATGAGTTTCCCGTCATGCGTGGGAAGTGCGCCTATCATCCGCGAGCTGCTGCTGCCTCGAATAACCGAGCGAGCTTTTCCTCAGAGTCACAGTGATTCAGCACAAGTCCTCCATTCCTCACTTCACAACGGCTCCTTTACTTTCCTTTCACATCATTTATAAAACACGTCGTTTATAAAATTCCCTGTTACTTAGTCGCACCGAATATTACCACCTGACGTACTTATAAACAGTCTATAAAACTCCTATTTAGTAACTTAAACAACAACAACAACACCACCACAGGTATTGGGCTGTCATTTCCCCCGAAACGTCTTGAGGTTAACATTCTTCATAAGTGCTGCGTTATTTACAAAGCGACAATTAAAGAATTTCAGATATAACTTATGATCACTAATAAAACATATAACAACGTAAGAGCCAATTTATTACGTAAGATACTAACGTTACTAGTTCAAACCAAACCTAGATTTTGCTGACTAGTCGTTTCTCATCGAAAACAACATACATGTTTACACGTTTTGAGTAGTTATGAACATAATTCATACAGTTATGTTGACTACAAATCTATAGTTTAACTGTCTGAACCGACAACATCTAACGTAAGCCGCTAACGTTATTTCCTTATTACGCGTTAGCTTGTTGCTACACATAACATCGTGGTACAAACATGCTATTCGCGCTCGTGAAGACTAATACTGTTAAAAACGTATAAAACACGACTCTAAATGATAGGTTAATATACAAATCTAAACCATAACAGGTATCAGTGGTGGGTATTACGTTAAAACAAACAGCGAGTGCACGAACGCTAACGTTACAGCGGATTTGCTAACACCCCTCCGTTTCCTCAGTGTAAACAAATGTCGAAAGGAGAAAAAACTGAAAATCTTGCCTGGTGTTGATTTCTCCTCTTTGTTGATTCACACGAAGCTGGATAAACGGATCAGTCCACGATTCTCAGCGCTGGTTCGGTATTTCGACTGACATACGTTATCGCAGCACGGCCCGTGTTTAGACGGACTAGAAAGCTAAACGCCTTTTTCCCGGAATCAGTCCACCATCAGCGGGCTGGATCCTTTCATTCATAAAAAACACACACACGATGACTCAAGGCTTTAAGAATGAGGGCGGGACCTCCGCACACAAAAATACCAGTCAACAACCTTGAGAAACTTCTTTTTATTAACCCATTTAATCCCATCGACATTTATATTTGGGTGAATAATATCTGAAAAGAGTTTGTTAGGCATTTTACACAAAGTTGTCAACATGAAAGTGTAGACTGATGTGAATATTTTTACATGGCTGATGTAATGTACACAGTTACTCAATGGTGTTACGCCATGTTTGGTGATTTTAGCTACATTGTGTCTTCATCAGTTTGTCTAAAAAAATGCTAGTAGCCTATATGTTCTCATGTGGAACAACATAACGGAATAAAAAATTGTTTATTACACAAACATCAGATTTTTGACAGTGACAATAATAATAACAATAACAATGTAATGAAGTAAAAAATCGAACTTTAAGGGATGTATTTGTCTTCAAATTATATTAAACTTCTATACTGTGCACATGGTAAGAATACGGAACATGTATCAAAAGCATGTGTTTAAGCAAATTGTAACGGGACATTAAAACATTGAACTTAAGCGAACTTCACAAGAGGGGCTAACTCTTTGATTTCATTTCCATGGTCGCATTTGTCACATCCTTTTTCAAAATGCCAAGCTTTTTCAATAACCTGACACCCTGCTTGAATTCAACACCAATTTAATGTCGTGAAAGGAGAGGTAAATGCACTGAAGCTTAGGTGTCCCACATTAGTCAGTGTTCCACTTTACATGAATCCACCCTGTAGCCACTCAATATATAAAGAAATCTAAATGTGTATGTTTTTAATGAAATGTTAAAACATTTAATTTCATGAAAACATGATGTCTATATCAAAGCTCCATAAAAGAAAGCATACATATAATACAAAAACTTTTTATTTATAAAATATTGTAATGCTATTAAGGTAAGATCTTTCTCATATATATATATATATATAATGATCAACATAAACATTTATGTGTTTGATTATATTTGTGATCACTAGGGAAACACAGACTGTTATTTTAAATTAGTTACTTATGAGTACGTAAGTAGCTGAATAAATAACTCTTACATTTAAGGAAATACAGTAGGCTATAATCAAAAAAAAATTTGACCTAAAAAAAAAATCCCATCCTTTTACTAACTTTTATGAAAAGACATGGAGCTTGTTCCAAGTATTCATGTTAAAAGTTCAAGGCAATTAAAAAAAAAGATAATAAAAAGAACTGCCTAAAACTCCCATAGAGTTTTTTTGTTGTTGTTGTTGGTATGAAGTGACGTGAATATGTACGTAATTGGAGTTCCTCCTACGCTTCATATTAATAAAAACCAGCAGTCTTCCACTATTTCATCGTCCACTAGAAATATTTAACTAAGAACGCAATCCTGAACTGCAGTAAGACCTCCCCGTCGATAGGTGTCCTAATACGTCTTTGTGCGTCCTCAGAAGAACCCGGGGAAGTAAATCCGTCTCACATGTAACCCAAGTGACCTCAGATTTCAATGCGTGCTCTTGGTCCTAAGCGACTGTGAAGCTGTAAAACAGTACCGAGATCCTTTCACAATCACTTTATAACGTTTATAGCTAAAAGTGACTACCGTCGTGTTTTAAATGGCTACTATCCAGGAGCTCTCTCCAGAGTCTGTCCGCGGGGAGACACGACCCCCCGAAGACGAGATCGAGGGTGATGATGAGGATGAAGAGGTATTTGATTGCTTTTACGTTACAGTTTTGCTTGACCTTATGAAATTGTGAAGATAAAGGAAACTGTAAGGAAAAAGGCCGAATTTAATGGTTTTCCATTGAGTCCTGAGTAAACGGTTTTTACTAAGGCACTGTCTTCTGTCCCATGACTGGTTTGTCAATTTTCTGTCATGGCTCCTACTTTTCCCTTCTCTCCCAGTTGGATGAAACACTAGTGGAGAGGTTGTGGGGTCTCACAGAGATGTTTCCAGACTCACTACGGTCAGCAGCTGAAGTTTCCGCACAGTGTTCACTATCTGTAGCCAAAAAACTCTACAGGTAAGGTGCTGGCAATTGTGTATTTGTGTACAGTACTGACTCTTGAAATAATTTGGGCATTTTAGTTGAATTTGATCATGTTGTGCTTTTTTGTAGTTTTTCTCGCTCAGCTCTATGGGTCGGTACTACTTCTTTTATGATTCTGGTCCTGCCGGTTGTCTTTGAGACTGAGAGGTTACAGCTGGAACAGCAACAACTACAACAGCAGAGACAGGTAAGAAGCACCAACGTTCTGCATAAATATAAACCCTTTACTTGCAATATCATACTCTGCTATTAAGGCGTGAGCTTTATAATGAGCTTCATCTTTAACATTATTTTAGTATCAAAAGATTATCAATACAATGAAGCAGTGTTATAGAATCGCTGCAAAAATGCATCTTATTATGTAACAAATATGTTTAAAACTCTTAAACTGTGCTAATGATATAATGAATTGTATTGTTAAATTTAGATTGGATAAGTCCTTTTTAAAGCTATAGACGTTAACTGTAGGGTTCCGGAAGTAAAAGTTCTATTTATTTTCTCTTTAAGGAAGGAGAAAATATTTTTTATTTTATTTATTTATTGTTTAAAATCAAAGGAATTTTAATTTAATATTATTTTATTCAAATTGCTGGTGAAAAACTACATTACCCAGGATTCTGCATAGAAATCTCCACCAATTAAAAAAAATCATGAAAAGCAAATGCCAAAAGAGATGCACTTCCATAAAACACTGAATGGTGTAACAGGGTCTCCCTGTGTAACATCTTTGAATATATATATATTTTTTATTGCGTGCCATTTGCAATGCTTAATAGGATTCGTAGTTTTTTTTAGTTTGTTGATGTGATTTACCATATTTGAAAGCATGCTTTGTGTATTTTTCATTGAAATATGAATGCATTTCTCACTTTGCTTTTCATTTTGCTACGTCTAATAGATTTTGTTGGGTCCAAATGCTGGCATGTCTGGAGGAATGCCTGGTATGCCTGCTCCTGGGAAGCTGTGATGATGTATATATTGTAACATCCATAAGTTGTAGGAGAAGGGGAAGGAGAGAGGGAGCAGGAACTGGAGAAATGATGTCTGAAGATGCTGTGGTTTGTCAAAATCATGAAGTCATTACCCTGTATAGACCTTGATGACTTTTAATGAACTTCCCTCTCTCTCTGCCTTTCTCACCAAACATTCTGCATAGACTGTCGTCCAAGCTCTTATTTTTTACTTTTTTTTTTTTTTTTTTTTTTTAATGATAGCTATCTAATAACATTTCTTTCAAAAAGAGACTATAGCAGCTTTCGGGGAATATTTCAACTCTGTTGTAGGTGCATTATATTTGTAATAAGGTGTTCATGGTGCAATGGTTGCCATTGAAATGCCGGATCAACACTGTCGAAAAGAGAATCTGTAACAGCAGTTAAAAGATCTGTATTTATGAGGGCACAGAAGTCCAATGTTGATTGTGAAATTTTCTGTCTACAAAGTATGGTTATTTCTTGTTCTTGATTAAGAGATGTTATCTTTAGAAGTGGTTCTCTGCAAACAAACAGTGTCTTTTACAGGTTGAACTGATATTATACAGAGCTTCTGCAATGTTATTCCTCAGACAAAAGCCATAGAGTATGCAGAACCATTATTAAAGAGAATGTTTCAGAACATTGTACATTCAGTAGTGAATAATTATGTTTGCTCCACATGACAGGAATAAAAACAAGTCCACCTCTGTCTTTTGTGTATACTTTGTATTGCATATTAAATATTTGTGACTCACCTTCATGCAAAATAAGAGTCATATTTCCGTTGGACGCAACCGAGATGATTTGATCAAAACAGCTGTTTATCTAAACCTAATCCTAACATCAATAACCAGTTAACAACATCTAAGACAGCGAATATCCTAAAAATATATCTTTTATTGCCTTTTCTCCAAATTCCACAGGTGGAAGTGACGTCAAAAATAACGTCAGTTTAAAAGTCCTAAATTAAAAAAATAAAAATAAAAAAGTCCTAAATTAATACATTCCTCAGTTTATTTTTTATCGTAGTTTACAGGGGAAAACTACATTTTATATGGTTTTCATGTTTTGAGATCTGTATTTTGGAGATATTTCGTCAAATATTTTTATTTTTTACATTTACTTACATTTACATTTGCTTGTAAAGTTGGTTAAAACTGAGAAAGCGATAAACAAAACTATCTAGATATACGTTTATTGAAGTTTATCGCAACTATTTAAAAAACTGGTTGACGGTCTTCAGCGCGGGACAGATGCGCGCGAACTGTCACTCAACGCGAGATCGTTGATTCGAGTCACAGATTTCTGTCAGCTATCTTTGAGAGATAAACGTGAGGTAAAAAAAAAATTCTATTCATTTATTTTCGTCAAAATGGCTATTTGACACTCTTACGAGGCACATGACATTATCTGTTAACAAGGAGTAAAATAAATTCCTTTGAATAGCACGCTAACATCTTTTACCAACAGCTGATTAAAATGTACATCAACTAACGTTAACGTTATTCCAAATATAAAGATTTATCTAGACTTACATATTGTAATTAACGGTTTTCAGAACAATGTATTGTATTGTAAACTCGTTTTTTGAACAGAATGAAAGCTTTAGAGGACCAGGCTTTGGAGGATGAATCCGGGTACCAAGAAGATGAGGTGATTTTAATGCATTTAAAGACCATTTTAAATTAGAATGTATTCATGTTTACTTTTTCTTTCTTTCTTTACTTGTTGATAGCATAATAAAAAATGCCCTGTAAATTCCCCATAGGAATCTTTTTTTCAAGACATCGAGCTCTTACAGAAACATGGAATTGTAAGTGATAGTGTCACTGTTAAGTTTTTAAAGTCATGAAAATGTCATCATGAAGGTGGCCCTGATTCATATCCCTCTCTCTTAAGAACATGGCTGACATTAAGAAACTGAAGTCTGTAGGCATTTGTACTGTGAAAGGCATCCAGATGACCACACGCCGTGCTCTCTGTAACGTAAAGGGACTGTCTGAGGCTAAAGTAGACAAAATAAAGGAAGCTGCTGGAAAATTGCTGGTAAGTGGATGGGGCTTACTGTAATTTGTATAACAAATTTATTTGATGATAGAGACTGGATTTATGTATTGGACAGCCAGCACATTTGATCTTTTTGCATGCAGGTATGTGGATTTCAGACAGCGTCTGAATACAGTATAAAAAGGAAGCAAGTGTTCCACATCACAACAGGCAGTTTGGAGTTTGAGTAAGAAATAACCTGTTCAGTAGCCATAAAATACAGAGCCCCACAGATGAACGACACTTGATATTGTGGTTACGATTTAACTAAAATGAGGGAAGGAATCTGATAGAAATGATTTATTCATATTTTGTTTAGCAAACTCCTCGGAGGAGGTGTGGAGAGTATGGCCATTACCGAGGCTTTTGGTGGTAGGGTGCTGTTATGATTACGAACCAAAATTATATGTTATGCGTTTTCTGTCCAAAATAACATATTTTTATAAACTGTTTCCCATGCCTCGTTCAGAATTCAGAACTGGAAAGACTCAACTCTCTCATACACTGTGTGGTAAGAGCAAATATTGAGCTTGTGGAAATGTTAAATGTGGAATTTAAGTCAAATTTTTTAATCATTGATGTCACTCCATTTCTCTCTTTCTTAAGTAACCGCTCAGCTTCCTGGTGAATATGGGTACACAGGAGGAAAGGTCATCTTCATCGATTCTGAAAACACCTTGTATCATTTCTGCATTTGCTTGCCTTTTGCCACATTCATTTTAATAAACCTTTTCAAAATGGAGAAGCCATATTGACCTTTTTTTCCTTAATAATTGGAATACCAGTCGGCCTGAAAGGCTAAAGGACATAGCTGACAGATTCAGTGTGGATCATGAAGCTGTACTGGATAATGTGCTATATGCACGTGCATATACTAGTAAGAACTTTCATTTCAGAACATTTGAACTCAGTTTAACAGGCCAGCTATGAGATCGCAATAAGAGTGTCATTTTTATTTCTTTATCAGCCTGTCTTTTTATTAATAGGTGAGCACCAAATGGAACTGTTAGACTTTGTTGCAGCCAAGTTCCATGAGGAAGGAGGGGTCTTCAAGCTTCTGGTAAGACAGAAGAAAGACACTTTCTGAGGTTTAAGTGAGTGATTTTACTTAATTTCGTGGCCATCAACCATCAATTTTCCATAGATAATAGACTCAATCATGGCTCTATTCCGGGTGGACTTCTCTGGAAGAGGTGAGCTGGCTGAGAGACAGCAGAAGCTTGCGCAGATGCTCTCCAGACTGCAGAAGATCTCTGAAGGTCTGTAAAACAACCTTCTCTTTATATAGTGAGAATGAAAACTGCTTGTATAAGAAACATGACAATGATGATTTGATGATTTTGATGTGTGAACTTTACTTAATGACTTTAATTAGTAATATATGTTATTGTTTGATTAGAGTACAATGTTGCAGTGTTTGTTACCAACCAGATGACTGCAGATCCAGGAGCTGGAATGACGTAAGTAGGAATACACACACATAAACACAAACCCAGAGGATTTGGGGGAATTTTGAACTGATTATTATGATCTTAGATTTCAAGCGGATCCCAAAAAGCCTATTGGAGGACACATACTGGCACATGCCTCTACCACACGCATCAGCCTCAGGAAAGGACGTGCTGAATTGAGAATTGCCAAAATCTTTGATAGGTAATTTAGAGATTTTGAAAGGTCTATAATAAGGGTTATACGGGTGTAATAAGGGGTTAATATTAACTAAAGCATTGGCTAACAATGAACATTAAAATTGTTACATTATTTATTAATCTGTTCATGTTAAAAATGGTCTATTAAATGAAATGCTCAACAAATGCAAAAGCAGTTTTTGTTATTGCATTGTAATTCATGTTTACTAACGTAATACTAACAAATAGAACCATTTTCTCTTTTTGTTTCCCAACTAACGATGCACAATTAATGCATACATTAACATTGTTAGGTGAAAATATTAGTATACTAAGTCAGTTATAGTATATGATTGTCTTTTAACTGAAAATCTTGCAATAACAAAACCTTTCCTTTTCTACAGTCCAGACATGCCGGAAAACGAGGCTACTTTTGCCATCACGGCTGGAGGAATAACAGATGCCAAAGACTAAGAAAACACATTGCATGATATGAGTTCCCCAATCCTTCAACGTCTCCAGTTTGTTAATTAAGAAATCTGTTCATAATGAACCAGTTGTACCTATTTATTTACACGTTTATCTGTTATCTACCTGTTTATGAATTGTATTATACAGTATATACTACAGGATTATTTTTTTTTATACTAAGCTATTTTAATTAAACTAAAAATGATATAAATCGGCTGAATAAAAACTATTGCAGATTAGTCGTATATTTAATTGTTAATATTTGCCTTTTTGAACGTCGTACTTGTGCCTTTACCATAATCGCCTTAATTTGAAAAGCTGTTGATGTCGCTATTATTATCCATGGTCGCTGCTTTCACAGTCCACGTTTCTGTACTGCGCGCATGCAAGATCCAGGATCAGCTAACTAGCTACACGTCCATGGTGTCGCATGAAGACTAGGCGCCCCATGCACCATTTCAGCACATTTACGAGTTCTCCAGTACATCGATTTACCTGGAATAGATACTGAAAAAACAGTAGATTTGGTTTGGCACAAACTCGCCTCCTGGGTTATAGCGCAACCCGCTAGAAACATCAGCTTCAGTTAAAGCCAGTATGGACTCGAGAGACACAGCCCCTGATTCGTGGGAACAGGAGGACGATGTTGAGGCCACGACTGATACCGAGCTTCAGTCCGCCTTCACCGGGCTCAACGTGAACGCTCCGGAGTTCGTACCATCCTTTTTCCCCCTAGGTTCACCGGAAAACGCCACGTCTGATGGTAAACTGTCAACGTTAATAAACCTACTGACAGCATTGATAAGGTCTGGCCATAAAAAGGCTTTTAGCTGGAAATGTTTATAGCAGGCTAGCCGGAGATATGGTAGCGGTTGGTTCAGCGTTGTTTATCATAGCTAAGTGAATATATTTTTATTATACCTGGTCAGTTGTACGTTACCACTTTATAAAATGTTGATTTAGTGCACTTCTATACACATTGCTGATCTGTCATGAACTAGTACCCGGCTAGCCTTGCGTGGCCGGTTTAGCCGCCGACTTCACACCAGGATATTTCCTGTTTCTTTCCCTTTATTTATTATTCTAGTTGTAGTTAATATATGACACTAATGGTTTCCGTAATTAAAAAGCATTACGCATGAATAAATAAATAAGCAGCCTTATTTGGTTCCATTAAAATGATGTATATTTACATAAAACTAGGACCATAGTTCGCGGGTCGCCCCTCATGGGTTCTTCGTTGTTGATGTCACATGACCAACTGTCGTACAATTGTTAATACTACAGTAATAGAGTGCTGTCAATATTAATCATCTGTCTGTGTCAGGTTAGGTCATTTATTCTGTAAATTACAGGTGGTAAAGTTTAAAAGACCTTTGAGAAAATTGTAAGTATTAAGAGTCAACATTTCTTGTTTGTTTTCACCTGGTGAAAAAAACAGCATGCTTGTTACTACGTTTGGAAGCTGGGATGCTGGTTTGCACTGGTTTAAACTGGTCCTTTGGAGGTTTGAGTTGGTAATTTCTGGTTGATGCTGGTCCTTTGCTAGTTTTAAGTTGGTTGGACCACCTTAGAACCAGCACATGACCAGCTAATGACCAGCTCAATACTGAATTTTACACTTCATTTCAAGGTGTCCTTGTTGCAGTGTAATTATACTTAAAATATTTTATATATTTTCATACAGAACATCCCCTTCCCCGACATTCAAACCCATTACAGTTGGGGGATTTTTTTTTAAATTAAATACATAAATAAATTCCATACTGTCTTTGCTGAGGAAACATTTGTAGATCAATTAAGAGCTATAAAGATAAGTATATAAATAAGTTACATCATTATTGAATCATACATTGGTTGACCAATCCTTAATTACACATCTAAATATTTTGCAACACTTTTCCATCTTTGAAAAAAAAATAAAAAAATTCCGTCTTTATTTATAAACATGCACTCATTCCATTATATAAGCCTGTTTCATGAGTCCAGTGAGCCAAACTTGGAGAATCTTCTTCTTTCCAGTGTACTGTTATCTTTTTTTTTTTTAGCTATGAGTAACAATATCCTTAGTATGAATCTTTGTTCTTTAGTAATTATACATTTAAGTGCTGAATAATATTAATTAACTACATGTACTAACTATATGGATAGGGTTGGGATGAGGGTTTGGCTTAGGGTTGACTTGCATGTAATTATGTATAATTTACTGTTATTATAATAGTAAGTACATGTTACATGTAACAAAGACACAGAATAGCGTAACCATTACGTCTACACATTTATTACATTATAATTCAACGTTATGTAGTCATTACCCCCCTCTGTCTCTGTCCACAGGCACTGATGCAGTGGCAAGTATGGAGATCTCAGAACCAGTGGGTATGTTCATGTTTTTTGGATAGCTGTGTGTCAAACTAGACTCCTATTCTGCTTGGGTTTTGTGTTCTGATATAGTGTTGCACTTCCACTAATGCTGCTACATCAGCCATACAGAGGGCAGCTTGGGCTTGTGACATCAGCACACATGTGCTCATATTACAGGCCTTATTTATCTCTGTACTTACACCTCCAGCTGCAGTTACTGACCCAGAGGAACAGACGAGACTGTTTCCATGAATGGAGCAGTGCTTACTCATTTAGCCCTAATTCCAGCTGTACACTTTATGTAAAGCATACATTTTCATACAGCTGCACAGTTATGAATCACTTGTTACCCTGCTTGTTCTCTGAAGCTGTTAAAAGTAGACAGACTGCATTGTATGTGTTCAATGACCTGTTTAATAGGACTGTCAAAACCATGAATGCATTTCTTACCTGTCTGTTGTTGTAGCTCGCTGAGGAAAAGGTTCTATTGTGTTTTTGTAAATTGCTATGCAGCACAATATTTGTAATGGCATATATCAGTTCATTGGAACTCCTAGGTCTTCAAATCTCTTTAGTTTGCAATTGCTTTTTGACTCCAAGACCTCCTTTTGCAAGATAATTCCCTTTTATGTATGCTGATACGTATTTCTGAAAAAATTTTTTTTTTATTATTTAATAATTTTACATTTATGTTTATTGTACATTAAATCATTTTATTGATGTTTGTTGAGGACCCCTAGTGGACCCCAGCCTACTGGTTGAGAAGCACTGATCTACTATCTTTTACTTTCACACCCCATGACTCACTTTCTTCTTTGGAAGCTAGAAGGAGACACCCTGTGTCGGTCGTTCTTTTACATGCAACTGGAATGAAAGGATACAAAAGCACCATACATATATCCTGCAATACATAGTCCATGCAACTTAATCAGTTTGCTGCATTTAAAAATTATTTTAAATGTGATTTATTTATTTTTTGGCACTCTTAAAGTGATACAGCCCCTAAAAATTGTCATCATTCACCCACCCCTATTCCAGACCTGTATATACTGTCTTCAACATAACACAAAAGAAGACACTTTAACAAAAACAAAATTAGGACCTGTTGACTTCCATTGAATGGAAAAAAATCTTCATTGATGTTTTAAAGAGGAAATTATGTCATCGTTTTGGAATGACATGAGGGTGAGTAGACTATGACAAACATTTTTGTCCTGCATATAAACACTCTTCAAAAATGTCTTCTTGTGCGTTCTGTGAAAAGTCATATGGGATGAGGAGAAAATGCTAAAATATAAATTTTATAGTGAATAATTATTAACTTGCCCTTTTGTTTACTCGTCTTTTGGAGGTTCTTGGCTGTTTTAAAAAAAAACTTTTTTCAGAGATGCAGCTAAATCACACAACTTAAATGAGAATGACAGTATGATCAAAGCGGCGTGTTAGATAATGAATCATTTAAAAGACATTTTTGTTGGCTATTTTCTGTATTAAGTCTTAACCTTGAATCCTATGTCCACTAAACACAGACATGTTGATTCTCCACAGCTGCTGTAGAGAATGGAGAGACAGATGCCAGCGCAGTGGAGACATGGGAGCAGAAAGGTGAGCCGGATGAGGACGAACCTGGAGGTGGATCCCAAGCCGACAAAGGATTTGATGGGGATGAGGCACAGGATGAAATGATGGAGGAGGATGAAGAGATGCCAACACCCAAGCTGCCTCCTCCTCCACCGGACGCCCCTAAGAAAGAACATGTGAATGTTGTGTTCATTGGACATGTGGGTATGTTAACATGTTTATAGTAGCATTTAGTGTTAAAATATAGTTTATATATTTTTCTTTGTAACAATGCCTGCTTGTCTAATTATATATATATATATATATATATATATATATAGAATCCAGAATGTTTATTGCCGGATTAATTTATTATAATTAATTTTTCTTTTGCACAGATGCAGGCAAGTCCACAATTGGTGGACAGATTATGTAAGTGAATGATCATTCTTTCTAACTAAGTCTTGACTGACATAACTTTCTATTATAGATTATGATATATGATATAGAAAACGCATATTTAATTGTTTTCTGTTAAGGTATCTTACTGGTATGGTGGAAAAACGAACACTGGAGAAATATGAACGGGAGGCGAAAGAGAAGAACAGAGAGACTTGGTAAACATGTTTATGTATTTTGATAATATATACTACTGACTATGTATTTATTTGATCAAAATACAAATACAGTAATACTGTTAAATTATACTGTTAGAAACCATTTCTTCTGTCTAAGACTTCTCCCCTTGAAATTCAAAAGTAAACATTAACTTGAAATTTAGATCTTTACGGTCACTTTTGATCCATGTAATGCATCCTTGCTAATTAAAAGTTTTCAACAGTATTGTACATCATGTTACGAACATGTAAGCTTTGTCTAAGATAAGAAAACCTTATTCTTTATGGCTTAGATATATATATATATGCGAGCTTATCAAATATGCATGTCTTTTTGAGTGAAATGTTTGCTCTTAAGATACAGTCTGGGTTGACATCTCATACATCTGCTTGTCCCTGCAGGTATCTTTCCTGGGCTCTCGACACAAACCAAGAGGAAAGAGACAAGGGGAAAACAGTAGAGGTTGGAAGAGCCTACTTTGAAACTGAGAAAAAGCACTTTACTATTCTTGACGCCCCAGGCCATAAAAGCTTTGTACCCAACATGATTGGAGGGGCATCCCAAGCTGACTTGGCAGTGCTGGTGAGTTCCTCTTGAAACGAAACGAAAAATTAAATACATTTTTGGACAACCTTAAAATTTTGAACAGTTTGATCGATAGATAGATAGAGAGAGAGAGAGAGAGAGAGAGACAGACAGACAGACAGACAGACAGACAAACAAATTTGTTGAGAAATACATCATCGGGAAAACATATTTTTTATTTTCTTCAGGTCATCTCTGCCAGAAAGGGTGAGTTTGAGACCGGTTTTGAAAAGGGAGGTCAGACAAGGGAGCACGCCATGCTGGCTAAAACAGCTGGAGTCAAACATCTGATAGTCCTCATCAACAAAATGGACGACCCCACTGTGAACTGGAGTTTGGATAGGTGAATAAAACAGAGGTTGACTTCTTAACATTTTGGTCCTTGCATCTTGTCCACTTAATGAAATTTTCTCACAGATACGAGGAATGTAAAGAGAAGTTAGTGCCATTTCTGAAGAAGGTGGGCTTTAATCCAAAGAAAGACATTCACTTCATGCCCTGCTCTGGACTGACTGGAGCCAACCTGAAAGAATCGTCTGAGCTTTGCCCTTGGTACACGTAAGTAGAGTATGTCATTTTCAGGCTACCATGAATATATGAAATCAAATCACAGTGACAATTGGCAATTAACTCTTCAAATTTTATAGGGGATTACCATTTATTCCGCATCTGGATAGCCTGCCAAACTTCAACAGATCAAGTGATGGTCCCATCCGATTCCCTATTGTAGATAAATACAAGGTAAATGAAAGAGATCTTGACTCTAGATTTCAGGTTTGCTAGAAGTGTATAGGCACTCTCACTAAGTACATTTGCATAAGCAACATGCTCATTAAGACCGCATCTGTTTCACTGAAATATTATGCTGAGAGTGCCTATCCAGAGTGTCTTACTGCTCCAAAAACTGTTTTGTCTCAGTTTCTGCTGATGATTTCCAATTATTTTAATACCACAGCACGAGGGATTGTTTTGGCAGGAAACGTTCTAGTATAATGGAAGGAGGAAATTGTTTTCTCAGCGGTTCTCTCATCATTGAGACTAAATGTGTGAGGTGTTTTGAAACCAATAAGCTAAACTAGGTTCTGTGTTCAGCACATGTAATGAGATTAAGTTCATTAAGTTAATTAAACCCTTGCTTAGTTGTCTTGCAAGAGCTGAGGGTTTCTATCAGATTTAAGTGTCAGTGATTGGAAAGAAAGATCTTCAAATATGCTTTTGGCTCTCAAATAGATTTAGTTTTTTCTCATCTTTGATAAAAAAGGACAAATGTTAATATGAATATGCACCATATTAAAATTCTGACAAACCAACACACTCTTGTGGTAGTTTGTGTAACTGTTTGACATTTTAAAGTCATCACGGTTGGGTAATCTTCTGTGATTTGGTGAACTCAAACTACAGCATGTATAATTTTTTTAAAATACATTTTCTGCGATTTAATACCAAAAGAAGAATATTAGAGGTATAAAGGTACATTGTATTTTTATAAATGAAAATGTAAAAGAAAACATTTTTTTGCTTATGCCTTATGGTTGGTAAGATTTAGGGATGAACGTTCATGCCTGTTTGTAAGTAAAACGTATGAATTCAAACCAATTAAAAATGTAAAATAGTTACATTCTGTCATGAGATATTTGTCTCCATGTTACTAGTTTTCTAAATGAAAAAATATACAAATGAATTCAGGCATCTCAACATAACAATGAATTTATGGTTAAATATTTATATTCACATACATTTGTTGGACATGTGTTTTTTAATGATTAAATTTAAGTGAGCGTTAAATGATGGCAATGATTAAATATTTAATATCGCCCAAAACTGATCAAATAAACAAAGCTATAATGCTCCTTTATAATCTTTTGTGAAGGACATGGGCACCGTGGTGCTTGGAAAACTGGAGTCTGGAAGCATCGCAAAAGCACAACAACTTATTATGATGCCAAACAGGGTAAGACTGTACAATTTATTATCGCAACTATTATGAATCTTAGCCATTGTGTCAAAACGTCTAAAACATTGTTTGTTTTGGTTTTCCAGCACACCGTGGAAGTGTTGAGCCTTCTCTCTGATGATGTGGAGACAGATTATGCTGGACCTGGTGAAAACCTTAAGCTGCGGCTCAAAGGCATTGAGGAGGAAGAGATTCTCCCAGGCTTTCTCCTATGCAACGCTGAGGACCTCTGCCACTCAGGACGCACTTTTGATGCCCAGGTAAGGATTTCAGCCCTGACAGGTAGAATATTTTGTTTAGTTATTTTATTTTGACATTTGTTTTTCTTCGTTCTTGTTCACAGATTGTCATTATTGAACACAAATCCATAATATGCCCAGGTTACAATGCAGTGCTACACATCCATACCTGCATAGAAGAAGTGCAGATAACAGTAAGTCATTTTGAGTGCATTTAGATGTAAAAGGTGTAAAAAAAAAAAAAAAAACAGCTTTATGGTTTGATAGGCTAAAATATGTTCCTAATAACCTCCACAATTAGGCGTTAATCTGTCTGGTGGACAAAAAGACGGGAGAAAAGAGCAAGACTCGTCCACGCTTCGTCAAACAAGACCAAGTATGCATCGCCCGTCTTAGGGCCGCAGGAACTATCTGCTTAGAGACCTTTAAAGACTTCCCTCAAATGGGACGTTTCACCTTGAGAGACGAGGGTAAGATATTAAAAATTTCACGGATATAAATAAATATAGCGGATATAATGTTCTTTCTAATTACTAAAATGAAAGATGTTTTATGTTATCTTTTAGGAAAGACAATCGCAATTGGCAAGGTGCTGAAGTTGGTACCTGAGAAGGACTAAATGCAGATAGAAGGAGTTCCCTGGTGCGCTCTGGGATTGAGGAGGATGCGGTGATGTGTGCCTGCCAGATGTCCTCCAAACTGCTCCAAACTGTGGATCAGTCTAAGAAAAATAGTTTGGAAAAATGACATTATCAAAGTGACAGTATCAATTTTAGGATGAACATTAATATAGAAAGACAAGCTCAGTGTGACAGCTTTCTCATATTGAGAGCTCAGCTATGCCACTCATGTAGCCCAATTTTTAAAGCCAGTTTCTCTCCACTGGTACATATTCAATCTTAAAATGGATGCAATTTTCTTTTAAGGTATTGGCTTTTTAAGTTTATGTTAAAATATGAGAGAGGGAGTCTCAGTGTCATCTGTTTGAAAGGTTAATGCCATTACCGTGTGCCCCATTAGAACATAACACTCATAAGAATGCAGGGTCTCTGGTTGCATATCACTTTATAACAGCATCATATGGGCGGTTAGAGACTTCTAGCTGTTTCATTATGGCATGAAAGGGGTCCATACAGGGTCTAAGCTTGCCAGCCACCCTTGCTCTTTACCTGGCAAGTGCGCAAGAGAAGTGATTGTCAGGTCATACAAGAGGCCTTGGTCCTTCAAATAAAATGACACTTATGTAGAAATGTAATCATGCAGAAGACAAACGGATGAATTTGTTTACTGTGATGACGTATGACAAATGCAGCCATGTGGTAAAAAAAATAACTTGTTACATCAGATGGTTTAAATTCTGTACACTCTGTTGGGGATGTAAACATCAAACTTCCCAAAAATAAAACACTAAAATGACTTAAAATGAAAATGGAGAACATTTGTGTTCAATGTTCTGGAACTTATGTAGTTTAGTTTAGTAATTCTAACTGAAAGGCCAAATAAAGCAGAAAATAGTGCAACACTGTTATGTGTGTATATGTATGTATATATATGTATGCATATATATATATATATATATACATATATATATATATATTTTTTTTTTTTGTTGTTTTTGCCTTCTCTTGATTTTAGACCATTTAATTTTGAAATATCTGTATTTATAAGTATCCGCAAAGAATAAAAATGTCAGTCTCTAATAATTTGAATAGTACGTAATCATTTAATATTTATGACAAAATTATAATAAATATATTATGAAAATAAATTATGTAATAATAAAAACATAATAATAAATACATATATAAATATGTGTGTGTGTTTAAGTAGGTCTACATTCAAAAGCTGAAGCAAGTTGCACATTTAAACGCTATGTTGTGCTGCAGGAAAATTAAATACTGTTTCCTAACTTATAAAGCCCATGAAGCATTCCGTTACCCCCTATATTTTTCAAAATAAAAGTCTTGTGACGTTCACTTCGGAAATACGCATGCGCCTTTGGTTTTCTCTACACACGTGCAGCATGGAGTCCCCACGAGATGAGTTGGAGCTCGATCGGTCTCAGGTAAACCAGAAATATTTAATTGTCCCTCCCCTACAGATTTGTTACATTATATTAATTTTGTTTTACTCTTGTGTATGTACGTTTTGTTGGGAACCTTGTAAAAATCTCGTCGCAAACTAGGCTGCGAGTAACGTTAGGCTAACTGCTGTAGCCAAGCACGCAAATCTCGAAGTAGTTTACATGTAACGTTAAATGTGTTATCTTTTCTTGTATTATTATTATTATTATTATTATTTTTTTTTTTTTTACATATAAATGCCTGATGCAGTTGCACCAGTTAAACAGTAATTTTTGGTTATTGTCTTTGTAAAATGTTTTATGGCTGATTTGGGATAGTACAGTTTAAAAGACATTTAATTTCGTTAATAACATGTTTTGCAGGTAAAAAAAGCAGCACAGGCATTAAAGGCATATCTAAAGATCAACTCATCCCAAAAGCTCTTCGAAAATGATAGTCAGGCCGTCTCTCTACTATTAACTTTATGGAAAATCCCTAAAAAGGAGCAAACCATTCGCATGTAAGTATTTCAATGGAAAGATCCCTAGAATCCACTGATTTACTGAAACTAAAATTAATTGTTGTTTTTGCTTTTTTTACCCCACAGTTCTTTACCCCATGGTCTGAGGACCGAATCAGGAGAAGTGTGTCTTTTCACCAGAGATGAACCCAGAATGACCTCAGAGCAGACAGTGAGATTCTACAAGAGGTTACTTTCAGAGAAAGGGGTCAAAAATGCCATAGAGGTATTTCATTTCGTCTAATTGTTATATAAAGTGTATTCGATTTACATGCGCTTCAGCAAACCCTTTCCTTCTGTGTCAGTGCTGGTCATGGGTTAAAAAAAAAAAGTGCTAGAGGAATTCAGAGTGTATCCAGACGAGTCTCCTCCTCCATTGGAGCTTGTCTCTACAAACTTTGAAACAATCGTGACTTCCCAATCGTGTGTTATAAAATGTTTACAGCAAATTTGATTTTGTTAGGTGATTCCCTTCAACGTGTTGAAAACTGAGTATAAACCCTTTGAAGCCAAAAGGAGACTCCTGGGCAACTTTGATCTGTTTTTGTCAGACGCACGCATCCGTCGCCGTTTACCCTCCCACATTGGGAAGCATTTCTATGAAAGGAAGAAGTAAGTTTGTTTCTAACTCTAAATATCCACCTTTCTCCTCTCCTGATGGCATTTAGCACTTATTACAGGACCTCGTTTACTGACAAAACACGCAAACAGATCGGCCGATCGTGATCGGAGCATCCCTACTACAAACCGGTGTGCTCATAATTAAGATAATACTTTAAAATAACATAAGACGCATCAATTTTCAATATCAACTAAGACTAAGTTTTGTACAGTTAAAAATAGGTGGATGCGGATCAGACTGGAAGCTACACCCATAGAACTTTTTTTTTTTTTACGTCAGGAAAAAGGTGGACATGCACAAAATCTTTGACAATATACAGTGGTCTGTGAAATTTTGGTGTGACTGCATGTTTATCTTTGTACAAAAAAGCCTTCTGTAGACTTCAGGGTTGTCCGTCATTGTGAATGACATTTAAAGTTCCTTCGCTCTCTCTCTCTCTCTCTCTCAGGGCTCCTCTGTCAGTGGATCTAATGAGTAAACATCTAACTAGAGACATGGAGCAACTCATTCAGGGAACCAGCCTTTCGGTCTCAAATAAAGGCTGTTGTTGGTATGCTTTTTTTGTTGTACGCTACAGTAGGTTGAAGCACCACAGCAAACCATTTCCTTCTCCATCATAGCTGGAAGTGGGTTAAAACCGTGCAATACTAACTTTATAGTGTATCCAGACGGGTATCCTCATCTGTTGGAACTTGTCCCTACAAACTATGATACATAACTTCAATGAATTTTTTTTCAAATGCTTTGACCTGATTGTGTGGTTTATCATTACAGCATGGTACGTGTAGCACATTCGGACATGACAGCAGATGAGATGGTGGATAATGTGATGACAGCGGTTTCCACCATCTCTGCAAAGTTAGCAACGGTGAGACTTTTGTGTACGAATCGCCACCTCTTTCTTTGCAGAGTGTCATTTAATATTCATAATTTTCTTTGCCTACACTAGTTTTTTAACAGGTTAATGTATGTTTCTGTTCCTCAAGTTTGACCTACATGTTACCCATGCTTTGTTTCGCTCTCAGACAGGAAAAAACATAAAAATCATCCATTTGAAGAGTAAGACCTCGGTTGCGCTGCCCATCTACACTTCTGACCTGAGTCATCTCGCATTGGTGGAGGAGGCTGGAAAGGTAGCCCGTTCAACAAAGGTGAAGCTGCTTAACAAATGCAAAGCAGATATGTGGCCAAAAATAGGTTTTTGTAAAATGAGAAGTCTTTCGTTTTACCCTTTAATTTTTAGGGAGCACAAAAGAGGAAGAGAGCAAATAAGAATAGAGAAGTGTCGAAGCTGAAAACTAAAGAAACCGAGGAAGAGAAAGACAGTGAAGAAGAGGAAATACCACAGCTGGTGCCGATCAAGATGCCAACAAAAAAGACAAAACTGGAGGTCAGTGTCTATCTAACAAGGCACAGATAATAATAATCAACGTTTAGACTGCGTGGATGTGTTAATGTCATAAAGGTGTTGCATGTGATGTATTTTAAAATAATATCTTTTGTTTTTGCAGACCATGTCTAAAAAACGACTTAAAGTACCGAAGCCCGCTGCTGGCAAAGGACTAAAGAAAAGCGTAAAAGAAAAAAAACTGATCAAGAAAACACCAAAGGTCACTGCCCGTGATCTGAAGAAAAAAGCTAAAAACAAATAAAGAAAATTTTAAATGCGATTATTGTGCAGCTTTCTCATTCTGCTAACAGTATATGGAGTTATATGGAGCGGGAATTTGTATTACATCTTGTTTATGAGGTTCATGTGAGCATTTTTTTTCTGATGCATGTGAACAATTAAAAGAATTCAAAATCTGACCAATCTTGAGAATTTTGTGCAACCAACTGTTTTTTTTGTTGTTTTTTTCCAGTTTGTTGAAATGAAATTTAGTTGTCTTTGGTAATAGAATGTTCTATTTACAGATGTTTTTACAGGCCAAACACTGGCCTAATGGAGAGGGAGTTGGACTTGTAACCCGAAGGTCGCGGGTTCGAGTCCCAGGTCCGGCAGGGATTGTAGGTGGGGTTAGTGAATAACCAGCACTCTCTCCACCTTCAATACCCCGACTGAGGTGAGACCCTTGAGCAAGGACCGTTCCCCCAACTGCTCCCCGGGCACTGCAGCACCGGCTGCCCACTTCTCACTGCTGTGTGTGTGTGTGTGTGTGCACTTGAATGGGTTTAATGCAGAGCACAAAAACCATACCTGCCCACATGTCACGTCCTTTCCTTGATGATTTTCTTCCCAAGTGGGAGTTTATCATAGCCCAGTGAGCTTTTTAGTAGGAAAATAATGAAAGGAGACCTTCTATTTTTGTCTCCATCACCTGATTACTCTCTCACAGCCAGATCTTCAGACTGATGGCAGAAAAGTCTGGGTATAACCTCTGACGCTGAAATTACTTTCTTGTATGGCGATAATGTGGATTGTGTAATGATAACTTGCATGCGCTCTCTGCCAATTATAGTAGTCGCCACATTAAAAAATTATTTTTTTCCTGCAGTTTTTGCCATTTTGCACAGAAATTACACTGTTGTTATTTTTCTAAAAAGGTTAAGATAATGCAAACCTAATGTCAACCAAAATTTGCATGAGGGGCTTTATCTCTAAAATGCTCTATTGAAATGAAACTTGGTCAGTTCATTAGTCCTACTCTTTGTCAGCAGGGTTCATACCATATTTAGGAAGAGCATGACTTACAGGACATGAAATCTGAAAAATGCTTTTTTTGCTTAGAACGTTTGAATAGTTTTGTCAGAAAATCATAAACTCTAGGTATTTGTGGATTTCTGTTTAATCCTGAATTGGTGGATACTTTTTTTTTTATCTTTTTCTGAGCCAAATCTTTCATTCATGTATGCTCTGTTTCTCCTTTGTCTTCTTCCAGCTCTGCATTGCGCTTACTGTACCTTTGGTGCTTGCAGCTATATTATATTACATGTATTTGAAGAGTCTTTGGTGCTTGCAGCTATATTATATTACATGTATTTGATGAGCTGGGTGATGTGTTGGACCAGCTGCTCTTCTGTTTGTGCTGTTGTTCCTTGTACGGTATATGTTACATGGGTTTGGTTTGAGTTTTACCTTTTGTATTTATAATGGTCAACCTCTTTAGTTGGTTTAAAGATCTTTTGAAATACCTCCTATTTTTGTCTCCTATATGGAGTGGATGTACATTCTAGGCTGATGCCAACAAAATCACAGTGTTCTCAGGAACCAAACAGAAGGCAAGTAAGAAACTAAGTTCTTATGCTAGCAATTAATCCTAAGGACAGTGCGTATATAATAATATTGTTAAAGGAATAGTTAATTCATAGCTTTGGAACAGCACAAAGCTGAATATGCGGCAGGTTTTTTATTTGTGGGTGTACTATCCCATTCAGAAAGCTATTTAGATCATTAGAATTTACACAGACCAGATCAAAGTAAGCTGACATATATTTTTTATAGATTCATCAGGATGAATACTACGGATCAATGTGATTTAAGTGAAGATATGACTGTTTCGACTCCAGTTCGGGACCCTGTGTCAAGAGACTCTAGTTTTTGGACTTACTACCACAAACCCATCTTCATCTTGATCGCTGGTGTGCTAGCGTTAGCTGCTGGTTTTGTGATAATCTTCAATTCTAGTGGATTATTTACTAGTAATTCTACGGACACAATGTCTGTGAATGATGAAATGGGCCCATTGTGTCTGTCAGTTGGGCTGATGTTTGCTGTGCTCGGCATGGTCTGGACATTGATCATAAAAGAAAATGTAAAACACAAAAGGCGGATGATCTAGAATTGGCTAAAACAGTAGCCAACAATGTCACATGGCGATCCTCTATGTAAATAGTACTAGTGATAACTTTAATATAACTACCTTTTTACTTGTTGATGTAAGATTGGTGTCATTTTGAGTCACTGGGAGTGTGTTGTGATGGTCATTTATCTTCATGATTGTGATCCTGATAAAGCACTAAGATAAAAGCTTTACTTTACTGCTCAACATCAAGGTTTATTCACCGTGGTGTACTTTGAACATCATCTGTACAGGTGTACGTCATGTTTCACGTAATGTGTACTTTTATCTAGTCTTCTAGACGGACAAGCTGCAGTCTAGTGATACAATTAAACAAAAAAGCGCACTAATTGTGGAAATGGAGAAAAAGCATCCAGGAGTCGGTCGTTGTAAATGTGCATTTTGGTTTGCTGTTTTTCATGACATTTTTGGGCTTTTTGTCCTTCTGGTTGGTGTGTTTTGGGACATCTTTTTCCATGACTTCTTAATTTACGCTGGAGCTGTGATTATTTTCCTGAGTCTGATCTGGTGGGTGTTTTGGTACACTGGTAATATTGAAGTGCCTCCTGAAGAGCTGGAGGACGACATTGGTCAATACAAACGCACTAAAGGAATTTCAGGCATTATGCGTAAAGTCTCTAGCGGACTGAGGAACTCCTTCAGGAGAAGTGGAAGAATCAACACTCAAGCTGAAGGCTCTCAGGCAAACCGTACAGCCAGAGCAGATCAACCTGTTACTATTGCCATGAGCTCCTATCAGAATACACCACCACCTGGGACGACCAACCATCTGAACCGAGATGCTTTAGTGATATAACATACAGGTAACTGTTTTAAATGAATACATACTTCGATAATGCATTGAAACAGTCGTCTTCCATGTCATTATCTATCAGCATGATCTTTTTATTTGAATGATCAGGCAACGTGTGGGCTTGTTAATCATTCATAGCATTCAGGTCTTTAGGTGGGCCGCTATTGGCCAGGAGAGAGAATCAAATAAGACTTATCTTCTGTACAACACACAGGAAACTTTGCTCGACATTCAAAGTCAGGCTCTGATTTGCATGTTTATTCCCACAGTGCTCTGCAGGGAGACCCTCCTCTTCACATCTGCATTCATGCTGCCTAAAAAAATGACTTAATATAAGTGCTTTAGAGCTTTAGGACCATCAGTGTTTATGGCTTCAATTATATATATATATAATTGTTAATATGTACATTTTATTTAAACGTGGTTTAATCCACTTTTAATATAATTAAAATACATGTTTGTATTATTTAATATAATACCCTAGTGAAACTATTTGATTTGTATTATTTTCATGTTGTGTTTTTGTGCTGTATGTATTAATATTTCATCCTGCTGTATCTAATAAGCAGTGCTTGTTTTAATGTGTTTATTGCAGTGTCAGAAATATACTATTTGTTATGTATACAGACTTTTGCAATTAAAATAATTAAAAACATACATTAAATAGTCTGTTTTGATTTTAATTGAAAGGTCACTGTTGAAAGTTGAAACAATTGGCAAACTGTAATAAAAGATAATTAACTGATTGTATAATTATGATAATATGAACTGTAAAAGACTTTGGTTAACAGGAGAATTCCACATGAGTACAAATTTAATATAATATAATGTGAGTTTACAGTAAAACTGTTAATATAAGATTTTCAGTAGTAAAAAACTGTAACTGATAATTACTGTTTTCTTTAGGTGTTGCTTAGGTCTGTTAATGTTTTTCTGTTTCTAGATTTTTGCTATCATTCATGTATATTAGGGTGGGACCATGATGGGTTTATTTATATGCCTTGAATATATATGTATTTACCCCAAGCTTGTGAAAAGGCTAGACATGTGATGACCTTTGATTCTGCATGTCGCTTTCTCTTTACTGCCTGTGTTATTATGGTGGTAAATCTTAAAGGTACAAAACTAATTTTGGAGCATGTGGACTTTATAGGCTTAAATTGTAATTTTCTAAAAAATTATAACAGTTTTAAAGTGTAAAAAATGTATGGGTTGTTTTGTAAATTCTGAGAGTTGCCATTTTTGTCCATTATTTAAATTTTTTTTTTAAACAAAAGTAGATATATTTTTTTTTAATTTTGCACTTTTGAACAAGAAAATGTGTCTAAAATTAAACTGATTCCAACGTGAAAGAACACAGCGTTGATGGCTCAGGGACATTCCCTTCTTAAGACATATTTACATACCGGGGTGTAATAAAATGTTGGCTGTTGTGTAAGTTCAGTGACTTCTATCATCTCAGGGGAAGATGCTTCTCTTTATATTGCTGCTTTACATTATTATTTATGTTGAAGGAAAATGTGCAAAGAATTATTATTACGATGGACTTCTTGAGGAGTGTCAACATTGCTCCATTAGATGCAACTCCCCACCAATTAATTGCAAAGGATTTTGTACCTCATGTAAGTATTGTTTTCATATCTAATTTAAAACATTTTACATTACTATAGTTTAACAAGCACACTGAATGTATGTACATAATTATGTTAAAGTATTAATGTAATATATATATGTATCTATATATACAGTATATTTATGTATGTGTGTAGGTAAACTATATTTTACTGCCCTGAATAAGCTACATAACAATATTAAAAATGTAAAACATCATAGAACATCTCTCTCTCTCTCTGTCATTTTATGTGTTTTTCTTAATTAGGCTACTCGAGGATATAAACTAATCTGTCTTCTGAAATATGTGTAAAATAAATGCATAACGATAGCTGTTTATGATTTTCCTCAGGGCAGTACAACATAAACCCGAATGCAATTATTATTATTATATTTCATGATATTTTTTTAAAATCGCTTTCATTTAAATAAAATTATTTCACTTATGAGTAGAACTGTAAAATGAAGTCCACAATGTTTTATGATGTCAGTCTCTTATTCAGTGCCTCATTGTGTTCTTTTCAGTACCAGAAAATGAAGTTGAAAAGAATCAAAATATCCGTTTAATTTTGATCGTGTTTTTTGTGTTCCTGGGAGCTTTCACAGTACTGACCATTATTCTGCGAGTTATACGCAGAAAAACCTGTAAGCCCATCATGAACAAAGGTATATTTCTGCAAGACTTTTGTAGTTTTTATAGTTTTCTAGAAATATGTAGACAGTTCTATACATGCAATATAAGTGTCATAATCATAGGGCCTACATTTGTATTTAGTTTATTGTACTTGATGCTACGTGTGGCATTATTACAACAAATATATTACTTAATTTGATTTGTCTAAAAACGCTTAAGCTAGCAGTGATTGTTTTATAGAGACATTAATTATGTGGAAAACTAATTTCAAACTCAAAGTCATTGAAATGTCACACAGTAATAGGTCAAGAACACAAGACTGACAGCGAGAGAGGCTCAAACGTCACAGAGCAATCTGAAGATACGGATGAAGCTACAACTGATTTGCCTGACGGATTGAAACAGCATCACTACAACTCCAACCTGCCTCTTCCCTCCACTGAAGAAGGCACTACATTGCTGGTTACAACAAAGACTGTGCAAGCTTACCACTGTACACCTGTTACATAGAGGAGGAGATCGCTGGAACTTCCAAAACACTGCACATCACCTGGTGAAGGAGGATCGCAAGCATCGTATCACTATTAATCTGCACAGACTGGATAAAACTCATAACTGCTGGATGCACTAATAATGGACACAGGCCTTGAACTTGAACACGGGATTTTATCTGACTGTAAGAAATGAGCATCTCAATGTTATTTAGATGTAAGAATTATCTGCGATATTAGAATTGCTAAAATATTAAAACTATATTTTGCTATTATTTGTTATTACTATATTACACTTTGTCCATAGGACATATTTTTTAACCAACACAAACCCAGTAGGCATTTATACTGTATCTTTGTTATATTAAAATGTGCTACTTCAGTTATGAAGTCTTACAGTTTGTAAATATACTTAAGAAAGAAATAATTGCATGACATTTATGTAATAAATTCTTAACTTAATAATTCACCCTTTTGTAATGAGCCATCATTGACCTTTTTAATATTTTTTACTTCCCAAACAATGTATAACATTATTTAATCCTTCCAAAATTGATATGTTAGCCACAATGATGGTCTTAGTC
>JAUCMU010000021.1:5532238-5557761 GCA_032275025.1 Enteromius treurensis | reverse complement strand
CGCCAACAATTGTCTGAAGTTAATTAGGACATTAACATTATAGGGTTAATTTATGAAGCATGTACATGAATTTCTGTGTGAATCGTTTGTAAAACCATTCTTACATAACATGGAAAAAATACAGAAATATATATATATAATTTATTTTTTGTTATTTAACAAGTGTGTATAATTTTAACTGAACTTAAGGATTTACTGTCACATTTTTAATAATAATATTTATGTGAATTTTTTTTTACAAATTATTTATATTTTTGAAAGTCTTATTCTTACAGTATATGCTGGTTAGGTTTTGAAGCATGGCAGCTGGTATGAGCTGATTTAAGCTGGTCCTTAGTTAGTGATGAGCTGGTTATAAGCAGGAGCTAGTTGCTTAGAACTAGCACATATACAGCATATACTGTTTATACACATATATATATATATTAATATGTACACAGTTTATCCTTGTGTCATTTCTCCAGCCTCTAGTGTCACAGGATTCTTCAGAAATAATTTCTTATTGTTATCCGTGTTGTGCAACTTGATGGCTTTTTTATGATTTGTTTTGTTACATTATGAATGTCTGAAGTATTAAAAACATTAAATATAATATAGCAGTTTGTACAAAAAAAAACTATAATAAGAAAAACAACTCTTTCAGCATTGGTCATAATAACAAATGTTTCTTGAGCAGCAAAATCCCATTAGAATGATTTCTGAAGGATCATGTGACACTGAAGACTGAAGTAATCATGCTGCAAATTCCACTAAATATTTGAAGATATATTAGTTCAGAAATAGTTGTTTTAAATAGCAATTACATATAAAAGTAAAAAAAAAGGTCCACCCGGATGTGTTCCAAACCCCTCGGGTGTTTCTGCTGTATGAATCCATGCAGCGCTAAAAGAACCGACGTCCACATGTATGTCAGGAAGCCTCCGTCTATTCTCCATGACAGTAGTATCAACACACTATGAAACTTCAGGAGCCGAACTCGCTCTGAATGTCTATAGCGAATAATCACGACTTTCCACATGCATTTCTTCAGTTACTTGCGTGTATTCCAGTAAGAATAGACAACACACAATCACGTGATGAAGTCAAACTGCTTCAATGTGTAAAAACCATTCCTGTAAATCATCTAAAAACCTGTACGTAATACTTAGATGCACCACCCTTCCATGTAGATACAGTTTAATACAACACCTAAAAAATATTAACTTGTAAATGGGCCACAATTATCAAAGACGACTACATTTTCACAGCAATTGACTGGATTTGTGACTTTTTAATGAGGTAAAAATTAATGTAATTAGGTAATTAGTATTGGTTGTAATATTAATCTAGTATGATTTCTAACTACAGTTGTCCTTATTATAGTCAGTAATTATACAAGTGTGTATTTATAATGAATTCATGATGTAATAAAATGAAATGATTATTTTTATTGGTAACAATTTATTATAGGGACCCGTTCTCAGGTTAGGTTAAATAAATAAATAAATACATAAATACAGCTAACACACACACACACACACACACACACAAAACAGAAGAAAAACATGATAACATAATAAAAAGCATGATATATGTGTGTTATTCATTTTTTTTATTTTTTATTATTCATTTTTTAATCCAAACCCAGTAATGAAACTGTTTTAATCTGTGGCAATACATCTGTTCATCACATTAGTTTTTAGTAATACATTTGAGGCATTAAAACTATTGTCACATTCTAGCAGCATTACGAACACATCAGCAGATTCTGATCAGACTTGTCATTTAATTATTAGCAGCAATTTGTGCTGTTATTTCCTGCTAACGCCATAATTAGGCAGAACAAAGTGGCGGCTCGGCTGATGCAGCGCTCAGTGGAGGATATCAATGCTCACCCTCACCCTCAGAAAGAGAAAAAAAAACAGCCAGAGAAAAGCGTCTCTGGAGGAATCAAGTGTTTTTCTCTTCTCTCGAAGCCCTCCGCTGTGTTTTCAGTCAGGACTGAGTGTCTGCATGCAGCAGGGGGGTGCTGGTAAACCAGGTGTTGTTGTGGGGTTTGTTTTTGCATTTGGTTTCCTGGATTGCTGTTGACAGAAACATTATAAGCCTGTGGCACTTGAGCTGAGGAGAGAGAAAGAACTGAGAGCTGATATACAACTCTTGTGCACAGGACATTAGAATAACTTTGTGCTTTGGGCATGATATCTGAAACTGTGTGGCTTATTAAGAAGAGGCATGCTATTACTTTTGAAAAAACTAATGATTTTCAGCTGTGGACAAAAAATATAAAAAAAGTCTTTTAAGGAAAGAACCTTTGAAGAAGTGACCCAAGCCAGAGGCCAGAAAATCAGTTTAAGAGACTTGTTGTTAGTTCAACAACTATTAATTTCAACTCATCCCTTGTTTTCTTTTAATATATATATATATATGTGTGTTTGCGCGTACTGTGTATATGTATTATGTATATATAAATACACACACACACATTATATATTTAGGAAATATTTATATGTATGTATTTATTAGTGCTGTTAAAAGATTAATCACGATTATTCGCATTTAAAATAAGTATTTATATCTACATAATAAATATACACATGCATTTATATATTTAAGAAAAATATATTATGTTTATATATTAAATATATTTATTTAATAAAAAAAAATATTATATATATATATATGTGTGTGTCTGTGTAAATATTTTTTTAAACATATACTGTGCGTCTTTGTATTTATATATACATAATGAAAATGCACAGTACACATACATATATTATGTAAACAAAAAAATATTTTGGATGTAATTAATTGTGATTAAACATTTGACAGCACTAATATTTTGATTTATATAATTTTTATTGTATATAAAAATTATTTGAAAATGTTTTCCTGAAATATATACATGCATGTTTGTGTGTGTATTTATATATACATAATAAATATACACAGTACACTCACACATATATATGTATATGCATATTACGTAAACACAAACTTTATTTTGGATGCGATTAATCACAATTAATTATTTGACAGCACTACTTAACTACTAATAAGAAGTGAATTTGGAGTTCATGGAGGCAAAAGTCACAGGTTTATTAATAGTGAGAACTGGACCTTGGGATCTTTTTTATTCAATAAGCCAAACCCTAGCAACACCCTGGTAACCAAAACTACTTTTCAAAATGTAAAAAAATCGAATAATCTTTTTGTATTTAACCGTATGCAGGGTAATTTGACTTTCCCAGACTTCCAAAATCACTGCGTGCTCGGGGTTCGAGTCTGGGCCCACCGCTGATAACAGATAACTGATGGGCGGCACTGATACGAAATGTCAGCGAAAGGACACTTGAACACTCTCTCAAACTCACACATTCCCACACACACGTCCCTGGCCTTCCATCTCATACATACACACTTGTAGACAGCGACTCTTACACAAACCTGTCTACAAACACACACACTGTCTCTCTCTCTCTCTTTCTCTGTGGGTGAAAGCAATTGCAGGCCTAGCTGGTGACTTTGATGAATGACATGTCCCTTTGGGGAGCAGTTTCTCCATCTGTTTATCCCCCCTTCTGTTGCTCCCCTCCCTAAACCCACTCACACACACATGTGCAGAAACACACAGCACACTCGGTGCAGGAGTATTTAAGACTGCCGCTGGCTCCGTCATGCACCTGTAAGCACTCTCGCACACACAAGACATCTTCTTTCTCAAGCACCAAAGGACAGAATGTGATTTTATCAATCCAGAATTGGTTGAAGCTGAAAAATCTGGTTCATGTTGGTATGTGTAAGATACATATTAATACTTGAAATGTACATAAAAAGGTACATTCAGGAATTCAACCATAAAAATTACGGTAACAACATTTTAGGTTGTACTGTTTTAAGTTAAATTTACAGTTAAATACTATAATTTAAGTAACTGATATAATGTTAATATACCAACCTGTTAAATCACTAAAATCAGTTTTCTACCTGACGACAACAAAATGCCGGTGGTGATGAGAATTGCAACGCAGGTACAGATTTTCCCTGTAAATTTTACAGGAATTTACCGTTAACCGTTTAAGAGTTTTTTTTACCGTAGCATTTTCACAGTTTTTTACAGTTAAAATTATAGTCATTTTTTTGCAGTGTACAAAAGTGTACCTTTTGGTAAGGTCGTACCCCAGGGACAGATTTTGTACCAGCTTTTTAGCATTGCCACTCAAAATATTCTACATACAGTAAACCAGTTGGGTTTTAGACTGTTCCCTTGTCTGATTTAGAGCTGGTCACTTGCGTTGCAGTCCGACTGGAGGGGTTAACTGTGTGTGTGTGTAGGAAAAGAGCTAGGATAAATAAAACATGGAGATCTGTTTAGTGACATATGGGCCAGTGCAGCCCGTCTCCTGCATCCTAATGAACGCTAAGCCTTTCAAACTGCGTGAGACGAAAGCTTTGTGCTGCCAGGAATATAGATATCAGCAAGAACCAGCGAGCAGTTGCGTTCATCTAAACCTGCGATTCACGTGAACGCGTGCGTACAGCAACACCAAACTTCATTTTGCACTTTTGTTGGGTTTGTAAAATGTCGTAAGGAGTCATGTGTTAACACGCGCATCTTGAAGTGGCACAGTCGTGCAGATTTAACATATGGCAGTCAATTGACAAGTCAGCTGAAAAAAAAAATCCACAGTTGAACACAAATTAAGCTCGTAATTTGCAAATAGTTTTTTGGTGTTAGAAAGAGAGAGAGAGAGAGAGAAAAAACCTCTCACAGTGTCGATGTCATTAGCACATCCGTGACTTTCTGACTTCTTTTTTGATCTCTGATAAAGGTGACATCTGTACAGTCTTGGCAGAATTCTATTAACCCTTTTAATCCCACGGGTTACATTTGTGACCAAAATGTAAAGTTTGACAGGTGTAGACGTTGCTGGTGTATTTTACGTAGAGTTGTAAGTGTATGTGAAAGTGCAGACTCTCTTGATTAAACTGTACGCTAGACGCAAAAGTTCAATTTACCAGAAATCAGTAATAATGTTTCAAGCCTTATGGGAGACAGGTTGGCATAACTTTGAACAGCTAAATTCAAATACTTAAATAATAATGCAGGTAGTACAGTAAAATATTAAATTAAACATCATCAAATTTGGTATTTTTATAAACAGTGACACGAATCATACAGATTTTACTAAACAACAGAAAATTGGACAAAGATCTGACACTACAAAATAATTTAAATAAATTATAATCAAATGTGTTTTTACTGTAAAAGTACATTATTATTTTACATTAATATTATTTGTATTAATGTTCATATTCTTAAGTTTTTTTTCTTCAGTTTTACAGTATTTTACAGTAAAATTACATTTGTAGCCAATTCAGTTGAATATATTTTACTGTATATAGTGAGGGAATTTCAATAACTAACCTAATGAGCGTTTTTATTGTGCAATTATTAATTAAAAAAAATATATATATTCTGTTAGAAGTATAGATATTTGGCATTAATTATATAAAAAACACATGTATATATAACCACGTTTTAAATGTTGACTGTAGTTCTGTGAGTGTGGAACATTAATTGAAAATTATTAGTGTTCATTTGCATCACAAATTGCACTTTCCCTCCGTGTAACTGTTTTCTGCATAGTCCTTGTGTAAGACACACACACACACACACACACACATAGATCTCCGTCTGCCCCCAGGTGCATAGGTGGGTGGCCTTCAATCCCTATTTAATGAAGGCTATGCTATTTTTTTTGGATCACAGAGTGATCTGCCTGTCTTCAAACAGACGTCTCAATAGCTCTTCATTATTGCAGGCAGAGAAAAAAACAAAAGCACAAAGACATCATAATTACAAGAGCACGCACAGGCTCGGGGACGCAGAGAGTTAGAGCACAGGAGAAGATCTTCAAGTGTTTATTTCCACTGCTCTTCTGATAAAGACGAGGCTGGCTGCTCTCCGATGACTTCTCCTGCACTTCCTGCATTGATCTACTGAAGTGAACGGACGGGAAAGAATGAGACGGTTTTTTTCTTCCCTTTTTTGTCTTTAAACAGTTTTTCCTCACCTACTGTACTGTATCACTACACACGTCTTTCAGAGATGAAGGAGGCTGAAATGTGTTACCTGGTATCAAACCAGAGGTGAGGAAAGAAAAAAGGGAAGGGAAAAAAATGTATTAACTAACGTGAACAAACAATGAGCAATACATGTATTACAGTATTTATTAATCTTTGTTAACATAGATTAATAAAAATACAACCATTCATTGTTAGTTCATGTTAGCTCACAGTGCATTGACTAATGTGAACAAACACAACTACGATAAACCACAATTTGAAGTACTGTCAAACGATTCATCGGAACGATCTTGGATTTACTACAGGTTGTACTATAGTTGTATTTCCTTAAGTAAAATCCTCTATTATGAACGTTTTGTTACAAGAATTATTTCTATGGAACCCTAACCATGTGCAAATATGCTGCAAATTATTTTAAGTTGGTTGGCATAAGTCAAACACTATGTTAAAATTATATAACCAAATTAGATTTCTAATAAATATAATACTACCGTAACTATACGAACTGTTCTGGTGCAAACTGTGGATCATGGGCCGATTAGCTATTAAACACATCAACGTCTCCCGCTTCAAAAGTTTTGCGTACGCGGATGTCTTTATTGAAGAATTAATAGCTATTGAGACGTCCACCTACAGAACTCAAGCGATATGATACTCATCTGTCTGTTTGTCAGCCGCTGGCCTCCTTATCCCTGCACCGCTCGGCAGCGTTAACTCTATAATTAGCCACTTAATTAGCAAAGGGGACTTGATTGACAGTTTGGAGCCAATGACTCACGTTCAGGACGAACGTCTAAGCGTATGTGTGTTGTTGGAGTGTGCTAGCGCCGCCGGCGACACATTAAGACCCACCTTAAGATCAATCCTACACTTGTATGCCAAAACCTCTTATGTTAGCACAAGTCAATCTGTGTGTGTCAGAGATTACAAAAGTGGGATTAGTTCTGGGGAATGATACACATTTGTTAATCCCAAATAAATGATGTCGTCTTTATGAAGCCTCGGAGTGACAAATTTCTGTCAAATGCCGCAGTAGGAAATATTGTACAAGTTAAATCTTGACAACTTCTAAAGCCTTGAGAACTGTAGTAACCGCTGAGAATTTACCAGGAACAGAGTTTGATCAATTCAAATTTACTGTACGTGGATACATTTGTTTAGTTTTTTTTCATGAATTTATGATTTTCCAAAAAATTGTCTTAAGTTCACCAAAGCTGCGTTTATTTAAAGAATGCAGTAAAGCAGTATTATATTATTGCACATTCAGATGAACATTATATAATTAATTACTGATATAATGACATTAATAACTGATTTCTATTGAAATATGTGGTAACACTTCAGAATAGGGGGTCAGAATAATGCATTGGTTAAGCATTAATTAATTAATGGTTAATTTGTTCACAATGAAGCATTAGTTGAGTTATTAATGATTAGAATGTTAGGTTAATCATTAATTACTAGTGTGTTTTTGCTCAACTAATGCTTCATTGTGAACAAATTAACCATTAATTAATGCTTAACTAATGCATTATTCTGACCCCCTGTTCTGAAGTGTTACCCCATGTTCTTTTATAAGAAGTGGTTATATTTAAATTGGCAACTTAATGGCCTGTTGTGTGTCAATCGGTGTTTAAATCGGTGTCTATCATGATAAAACCTTAATGTCAAACATAACGAGTTTGAGAAATGTTTGAGAAATGCCTAATAAATGCATTACACTGTAACTAAACCCGTTTGATTTTAGCCGACTAAATTTACTGTAGAGTGACTCAACTAAAATCATATGATATTTACAATTCAGATGACTAAAATAGGATGAATAAAAGTCATTTTAGTCAAAAGACTATGACTAAAACCAAATCAGAATTTGCTGTCAAAACGAACACTGTACTTGACGTTTTCCTTTATCTGTTTAAGAGTTAGTCCACCCAAAAATATCAATTCTGTCATTAATTACTCACCCTCATTGTTCTATTCATTAACATAAACCAAACCCTACAGTAAGCACATATTATTAATTAATATTACTTGTGTCATTACGTTGCAACATAGACATGTTATAATAAAGTGTGACCATAACATTCCGTTCTGCATAGGATGCTTGTGGGGAGTTTATCCAGTGTTTCCACATGGAGTCCAAGGCAAATCATCACTGACAATGACAATGACAGTTCACACATTCTCATACCTCTGGGCCCCAATGAGCCCTACACGCAACAAGGTCAGAACTTGCTGTGTTTTCACAATCTTGTCCACATATTTGTCTTCAGATTCAGCAAATGTAAAAATTAACTTAAAATATAGCACTATATAATTGAGTGCGTTAGGTGTAACTATGTTCCTTGCATGGAAAAATTAGCTATTTTTGTGCTTACAGCTGGCAGTTCAGTTGAGAATGTCGAATTTCATGGACAGAAGGAGAGCTCAAGCCCACCAGCTGACTGTGAAAAACAAAGCCAGCTTCAGTTTAGGTATCTGATACAAAAGAACACATTTTTGTAAGATTTCTATTAGTAAGATTTCTTCTTTGAAGACTGATGCTTATAGTCTGTATTAACTTTTGCTGTCTCAGCATGGAGTCAGACTTGCCAGCACAGATTGCGCCTGTGACCAGTGTTTTGCCGACCCCTGGCCTTCCCGAATCCATGACTGTTGGTGAGTTGACCTAAAATAAAACCTTTAGTTGTTCAAAGAGCTTCCTTGTTTTTATTTTTTATTTTTAAGGTTACACCTCTACAGGAACAAAGTTCAAACCAATTTAAAGGGATAGTTCTCCCAAAATGGATAATGATAATTTTTAACTCTTATATTTACTTCATGTAAAAATCAAACCTCTATGCAGTTTTTCTATGGAACACAGTTTGAACTCTTTTCAATGCAACGGCCAAACTCTAAAAATGTTTCAATTTATAATCCGCAAAATGTTTGTATATACAAATGATCATAAATTTCATTGGAGTTTAACAGCCTGTGCTTTGTCGTTGTATGAATAAGAGCTGAATGATTCTTCAAAAATAATATTGTTTTGTTTGACCAAAAAACATGTTTTGAAATAACATGAAGGTGAATAAGTACTGATAGAGTCACTGTTTTGAATATGGGCACCAAGTGAACTGTTCCTTTAAAACACTTTTTGAGCGTCATCTAAAGCATTTAGGTCTTTGAGGATTTGGTCTGTGGACAGATGGCATCATTGAGGTAATTTGCCTTGACTACAGCTCTGTTGTCTAGTGGTTTGGTGCAGATGTGAGGCCGTTTTAATCACCATTTAAATAATGTCCGTATGACTTTGCCTTTGAAAACATGACTTTGAAACTGGAAATTATGATGGTGATCTAACAACTTAGTGTTTTTGTGCTACTGAGACATGCTATGCTTGTAGGGACAGACATCATTTTGGACTTAAATAGGATTTCTATTCTTTTTCTATTCATACTTCCTCTTTCCAGGTGAGGGCACTGTTGGTTCACAACACAGTGCGAAAAGCTCTCAGGTTGTTCTTCTCTCTCTCTCTCTCTCTCTCTCTCTCTGTCTTTTGTCTGGACACAACACTGAGATGGGGCTGGAGGTGACTGATCCAGTTATACTTCAGCTTTCAAAAATAAAAATGAGAAAAGATGAAAGCAAAAAATGCAGTGTGCCAAAACCTGCTGGTGCTCTCAGACATGAATAAAATTCAATTTCAGATCAAACATGGCTTTCTCAATACGCCTTAATAACCTATTAACTGCTATGCATTATGCATAGATACAACGAACATTACCTTTAAGTCATGAAAATGCTATTTTCTCCAAAGTAGACAACTTTTTGGCCTGGATTATTATATGTATGTTAATGTATGCACTGTACTTATGTCCTAAAATCATTTGTTGTTATAGTTTATTATGCAAAAAAACTAAGTAAGCCATACAACTTGGTTATTTGCTGACACACTAGCTTTTTACCTGTATAAAAAATTTCTTTCTTCTGCCATATAGAAAATAAGTTATTTTGAGATTTTTTTTCCCGCCAGTACGTGAAGTCAATTTTAATTAATTTTAAATGTCATCTTTTAATTTTCACACAAGAAAGAAAGTCATAAAGGTTTGTAATGACACAAGGATGTTTAAATGATGACGGAATTAAAAGTTTTTGGTTGTTACATTAAGTTAATTTCATAAAACATTTTTGAAAATAGGGAAATATTAAATTAATTTATTGCAATATCTTTTTGCATGTAACTAGGGGTGTATTGATAGTACCATGCCATGATGTATCGCGGGACAAAATGTAAAAATGATCCAGATAATGCTGATTTTACCAGTAAATTACAATAAAAGATTCAAAAATAATATTTATTATTGCAGCTTATAATAATATAATTATCAGTGACAGTTTAAAATAATTCAGGGTTGCAAAGGGGCAGAAAATATCTGGTAAATTTCTGGAAACTTGCCAAAAATTTTCAGAGGTTTCCAAAAAATCCTGGAAGTTTTGTGAATCTTTGCCACCCTAATGTTCAGCTAAGCAGAATCCTAAATATAATCATATAACTATTTTGTTGTTAACATTACCCTATGCATTGGGCACCAGGACCAAGACCAAGCATGTTCAGGTCCACCAATTGTAGCATTTTTATGAATAGCACTCTATAAACTTCATCATATGACTTAGAAATAATAGTAACAATAATATAAGAGTGTAATAGCAATTGAGTATCATTAGAGTAACCCTTTTTGTGAATTCAGGATCGAATGAGATCAGTATGTGTATCGAACCGAATGGTGCCGTAAGTGTATGGTTACACTCCATCTTGTAACACAAAGCTGCAGGTTCAATCCCAAGCAGCGGTGACCCCATTGCGCTTTTAAGCAGACACTTAATCCCAGGTTACTCCAGAGGGAATCTCCATGCAGAAAATGCACCGTAAATAGCCTTTGATGAAAAGCCTCTGCTAAATGTGAAACAGTGCCAGGTGTCTCAGTCTGCTGTCTGTGAACCTTACTTTCTGGGAAGGAAGTCAAAGCTTCCCCTTCTGTACTTGCCTGCTTCCTCTAAGGATTACAAACATACTTGGATCACCTCACACTGGTGTGTTTCTCCTCCTCCAGATGAGGGGTTTTGGGAGAGGGAATGGGTTCTTCCGCAAGAACTTTCCACACACACTTCTTTGCTGCTGTGTAGCGTTACCGTGACAAGTACACAGAGCTGAACATATATACAATCCCTAAGTCTAATCAACAGATTTACTTTGTAAATTTTATGTATAAAATTCCTATATACTATACTTGGTCAAACCAAGTGTTTATTAGAAAACGTACACTAAATGAATTAATTCTAATTGTTCAGTTAAGGAATTCGGTGGTCGTGATTCATTGAATATTAGCATATTATCTCAGTATCTTTGCTGACTATTTAAAATTAGGGAATGCTGTTCATGATCACGTTAAAGGTTTAGCTTATAAAGACAGTAAGCCAGTTTCATTCCCCTTTTTGGTCCTGCATGTATGATAAATACAAAAGCATTTTAAAGCAGCTGATAGGCAGTGTGTAATATTAGAGTCCCTTTAAGGCAAGTCATTTCACTCTATAACTATCTTTGAAATGCCTCCCGCACAGCTATTTCAGTCATGCAAATACACCTCCTATCTCTTTGAATAGGAAAACATCAAATTGCGAGGCTGTTCACTGAAGCTTCTAGACTTTGCCAGTAGTGATTGACTCTTTTATTCAAAAGGTTGTACTATTCCACCATATTGCGGCTGAAACTTTCTATTGAGCAAGTACATAACCAGGCAGTGTGCAAAACGACCTCTTTTCTATAGCCAGATTCACTACGATAACTTCTAATATTGAGTTCTCATGAGTGGTTCTGGTAGGTTTCCTTGGGAAATACGAGTTTGCAGCTATTTGTCTTCGTTTCATTACGCCACTTCTGTATTTAAGAAGGGGTCCTGCCTAGTAGGTTGTGTCGTATGCGAGGATGTTGAAGGTGGCAGATTATTTGTAGCCTTTTCTTATTAGCACTTGGAATAATGAAATGTTTAAAATACTAAATAAGTACCAAACTAAATGATTTTTATTATTATAAAAAAAAAATCGGTGGGGATGGTGTTATTGTGGGCAAGTGACGTAACTAGTCTTGTGGCTTAACGCCGGTATCACCCCCAACACCGTCTGTCACAGCAAGCCTAGTATCCACATACTCAAAACAATAGATTCATCTGCACTGAGGAGCCATGCCGGAGCACAGCCCACATAAAGTTGATAATTCCACAAATAACTGCAATTGCAGCTTTAAAAACAGAGATGTCGACAAAGACGCAAAAAAAACAAAACCTGACTGCAGCTTTAATTAAGAGCTCCTTGAAGACTTAATGAAAATGTTTATTATTATCATATATGACCCTGGACCACAAAACCAGTCTTAGCTCATGTTTATGAAGATATTTTGTGGATTTTTTGCACCCTCAGATTTCCAAATGGTTGGGTCTCAGACAGTTATTGTCCTGTCCTAGCAAACCATACATCAGTGGAAAGCCTATCTATTCAGCTTTCAATCTTAATTTTTAAAAATGTACATTTTTGATTGGTTTCGTGGTCCAGGGTCACATATTTTATTATTTTATTAAACAAGTGCACATAACCCCAAATTGAGCATAAGGCTTTGTTCAATGATAAAGAAGCTGAGGTTGCCGTCTCCTCTTTTAATAACGTGCTTTGGCTCCAGCGGGAAATTAAATTGGACCGTTTCAGTCAGCAACGAGGGCACTTATTCACCTCTGGAGATCTTTTTCAATGGTTTAGATAATTTATTTACACATTACTTTAATTATGGGTACATTTGTATGGTAAATATTATCATGATCAATATGATTATTACTGAATTGACTTTTTTGTTGTTGTAACCATTCGGTTTATTTCTTTGTCGTGGGTTCAAGTTATATTTTGTTACGAGGTGTAATTTCTAATTTTCAGGAGTTGCTTTTTGCCTCAGGATGGTTTCTTTAATTTACTTATTCATTTGGGACGATATTTTGCATGCCTACCCCTGAATGTATTTTTGTAATCTAATTTCTATCCCTTTTGAACAGCTCATGTCCTCAGTGTATAACTTGGCCAGATTTATTACAGTAACCAGACCGGAAAAAAAGACTCCTTAAAACAAATGTTGTCCTATTGTTGTAAACATTTTCCGGGATTAGTTTTCGAAAGGGACATTGCACATAAGTGGAGCGGTTGCTGATTACGCCTATGGCTGCCAAATTGATCTCTGGTGGTCTGATAAGCGTTTTCTCTTAGAGAGACAGTAATTGAGCTATATCGCTGTTCAAAGATACCAATGTTGTTGTTCTTCAAAAAAAGAACAAAGAAGTCTTTGACTTTCTTTTGCTGAAAGTACTTTAAGCTTGTTAAATGTGGATCAGACCAGCCAGGTTTATATAGATGGCTCCGTCCAAGCCTGCGGTTCCTCTGAGATTCATTAAATGATAATGGACTGATAGGAGCGTTCAGACTTTGTCTTTCGGAGCAGTGTTGTTGGGGTTATCTAGGTTACCCAGTGCCAGGTTATCCAGCTTTCAGAGTGCAACAACAAAGAAACTGACTCCCTCTCTCTTTTTCACTCGCCATTCTGGATTTAGAATGAACTGAGTGTTGCTGTGTTTTTCAGAGTGTTTTGAAGTGCTATAATAATGCTTCACAGTCAGAGCTTTATGTTTCACTCGGATTATTCGTAGGCTAATGTGTTGTGAGACAAAATCTGCCGAGGCTCCCCTTACGGCTGTGTTATAAATGCCTTACCCTTTCACGTCACCTTCATTTTAAAGAAATTAATGTCGGGCTGGTATTTTAAGCCTCGCATAGTTCTCTTTATTAGTTCTGTGGTGCTACACAAATGAAAATGTCAGCGGTATAAAACAGTAACCCTTATTGAAAGAATGAAGACAGGTGTGGGACAATAAATCCCACTGAGATATTGGGTCTTATTGTTCAGAAGTCATGTTTTTTTTCTGAGTCGGGTGAGGACAAAAGCCATTGTTCATTTTGAGCAGGTATTGGTACCCTTATAACATACATTTTTTTTTCTCCTTAGTTGAACTGCGGCAAGCCATTGTGGCCATGATGAACAGGAAAGATGAACTCACTGAGCAGAACACGTAAGATTTTACTGATTGCAGTGATCATTATGGAGAGAAATGTTTTGTTCATGAAATATGTATCTAACAAATTTGTGTGGAAATCTGATATTAAAGTATCTTTTAGGTAGGAATGACTTTTAACAATTTTCAGAATTTGTTCTGATAATTGTGGCTGCCTTGGTGTTGATTTGGGCATAAATGTTATACAAACTGCTATTATTATAATTGATCTATTTTATTAATCTAAGTTTAATTTTAATTAGTTTACATCAATATTTTTTATCTGATATGTGTTACTGCAGTAACTAAAACACCACTGTTTTTCCACATTTCTAGCAAAATGCGTTGAATTAATTGAAAGCATAATTAGTAAAAATGTATCTGTACTATTTAAAATAAACGCTGTTCTTTAGAAACGTCTATTCATGAGAGAATCCTGAATAGAAATGCTAAGCGGGGTTAGTTAGCTGATATTTTAACATTATTGTTTATATCAGGGATTTTACCTGTATTCAACCAATACAAAAAATGCAAATCGAATACAAATAGAAAACAACTGGCATTGTGATGTAAATATATAATACTGAGAATTCATTGACCATTGTATTGTTAAAAAAGAACACCTTTTAGTGAGTGCAGGCCTTTGTTGTGCCCTATTTGCGAAAAGTACCATGATATGCACGTTCAGTTATGTGCAGCTGGGTAATTATCATGTGCACTTGTAGTCATTAAAGACAGCTATGGAAAAGTGGGTCAGGTGTGTGTGTGTCTTACTGTTGTTATATTCTTTGGCACAGATCTCTGCGCAGCCTCTTGGATGGAGAGATGGAGCACTCTGCTGGGCTCAGGCAGGAGGTGGACAGCTTGAAGAAGAGACTGGCTGAACTAGAGGAGAGACATGCAGCCAAGGTCCAAGCTCTCATGAGGTAAAGTCACAAGAAACATCGAATGACTATCAGCATATGAGTGACTGTCGTTTTTTTAGTTTAGGGGGGAGATAATCTGAAATTGCTGATGCCTAAATAATTGACTACTAGCTACTTCAAATAAGTGTTGAGCAGTCTATGTAAATGTAGCACAATAATAGCAAAGAAATAATCAAAAAATGTGTGTTTATTTTGAGGCCAGATTTACCATCAGACCAAATGTATCCTATTCAGGGGCAGGGGGGGCATTTCGTTTTCATGGGGGGGTACACTTTATGATCTCAGAAATATTATCTCTTTATGATCACGGTTCGGTATGTTTTTGATACGGCAAAAATACAATAAAAAAAGAGAATTTCTTAGATTTTTTTTTTTTTCCCCTCACATTTTTATTTATTAAAACTAACATAATATGACCTTGTTTTTTCCCCCCTTTTCTTTTACTTTGAACAACAATGGAGCTATACTTCACATAACTTCTGGGGTTTCTTCTTAGCAGCAAATAAAGAAGTGTTTTGGAAAAGTCAGCCTTGGATGGTATTTATTGATTAATTAAAACTTAATAAAAAGTAGATTTGAGCCATTTCAAATCGTGAAAGCTGTTCGTAGACCGTGCGCGCCATCCACTGACATCCAGGGCGCAGTTTCTTCCTGCGGGACAATCCACGTGAGGGGAGACGACAGGGGAGAGATCCACAATTTAATTTAGTGGTGTATGCGTCACCAAAGGCTTAGGGGTCGTTCACATGCAGCATGCAAGCTCTTCATTTTCAACAGAATGATTTTGTAACTGTTAGTTCCTTCATGGTTGCCTAGTAACAGCAGACGCTACAGGCGCGCGAAGCGCTTTGAAATTGGTGGAGGAAGCGACGCGCCTCGCGTTTTCCACTCGTTTTAGACGCTTCGTAAACGTACCCTTATGTTACATTTAGTGCTAAAGTATCTTTAACGCCAATACAAACATTATTTTAGTGTGTTAGAGCAGAAAGATGCAGCTCTGGTTAAACAACTGGATTTGGGTTGAAATGGCAAAGGGAAATCCCAAACGTAATGCCTACGCAAACGGGGGCATGTTGAGTCGTTTGGGGGGGCACGTCGAGTCGTTTGGCAGTCACTGCCCCCCAGAGCCTATAAGATGTTTTTTCACTTACCTCACAGACTTGCTACTAACAAAACATTCATATATTCTATGCCACAAAGTTCATAGACTTGAGCTTTGAGGTTGCCAAACAACAGTATATGAGGACATATGCCACTTTGTTTTGATTTATGTATGTTCAGTTATACCATATAATATAATATGCAATGCTGTAGTGTCAGAGCTTAAATTTTGGCTGTGTTTTCAGAAAATGTTAAAATGATTAAAAGTCATGTATCAAAACACTTTATATATGCTGTCTTTACGGCTAATTCAGTTGATATGACTTTTGTGTTCTGGTCTTATAAGCAATGCTTCTAACTTTTTTTTTAAACGCATTGTTTAAACCGCTATGGTGAAAATCAATGTCAGATGCGGTCTGTTGCTTACACTAACCGAAGAATGACATGTTAATGACACTGTTGCAGTTATTCACAACAAGATGATCAGAAACCATTAAGCTTTTGTGTATTCACTTCAAGTATGAGGGTCATCAAATTGATTGCCACTACTTAAGTGAAAAATGTTTTTCTAACGTCATGATGTTTCCTATCTCAGTCTTGCAAACTCAAATGTTAAGAGTTTAGTCAGTTTTCTGTCTCAAACCAAATCTGTCCCAGTCAATAGAGACTAAAAATAAGGTGTGCGGTAAGCGCTCGGTTCGGCTGTGTGCTCAGAGGAAGCACCTATGAGCCGTGCTCTTGGGTTTAGCTCCATTGATTCAGCCTGACTCAGTGGGCAGTATTTTTAAGAAGTAGGATCCATACAGCAAGAGGCCAAAATGCTCTCACACTCACACTCAGGCTCCTGTCAACACAAAGCTCTCCCACGCCGTCACGTCCAAGTTCGGCTGGACGTGCAGAAACAGACAAAGGGATGGTTGTGGCAGCGTCTGACAGTCAGAATAATACTTCACCGAACGCTGCGGAGCTGCAAGGGTTTTTGTCTTCCTGACGTGCTGCTGCATTATTGGGAGAGACATCTTGCTTTTGTGAGCATTTCATCAGCTCTAATGTAGTGGTTCCTCAGGGGGATAATGTGGGGAGTGAATGAACAAATTAATTTAGCTCAGTAGGAGGACAGCGGCCGAGAGCAGGAGGCAGGATTGTCAGTATGACGCCGTGTCAAAGAGAGGATTATGGGGGAGAAAACCACACTCGGTATCATGCTGGTGACATCTGTATCGTGTCTGGATGGTGCATCCCTCCACTTGCTCTTCATCAGCCTGTTTAGACAAACTGACACAGGGTTGGCCTTGTTCACAAGTCAATTTAATAATCTATTTAAAGGGGCCGCCAGCCAGCCCTTTTGTATTTACAAAAGAATGTTCTCTTCTGATTGACTTTGGATTGTATTTGACCTCTGCTTCGGCTCTGTAATCATCACGTTTTGTAACACTTACAATAATAGCAGCTGCTGCATAATGCCGGTGTCGTGTTTGACCGTTTATTTACCTGTAGCCCAAGGGGAGATGGAAATGGGTTCTGAGAAGGGCATTTAGACTGCTGTCATGCATAGTCATGTCTAGGCACATTTGCAGTGCTGAAGTAGCATCTGTGGATTTCAGCGAAATATATTTTTGCATTCAGCATGGTTGATTTAAAAAAAAAAATTGGTGAAGCTATGCTTGTCACAATATTTAATATATCGACTTATCGCACGATGTGACCTCAATCATTTTTGGTGATGCAATATATTTCCCATTATATTTACAGAAAAAAACATTTACACCAACCACAATAACATAAAAAATACCCCCTCCCAGAAAATGTTTTTTTGCATTCCACTTATATCTTTTGCTGCTTCTCGTACATAATGTGGTGTAGTCAGGTGCTGGTAGCCTGGGCCCACCCATACTTCTTTTGATGCTACGTTCTTTTCGTGAGCAAAGTTAGTCTGGCCAAGCTGCCGTTTTAGAGCATTTATGTTCACAAAAAAGTGGGAACCAATGAGAAATGAGCTACCCCGCCCCCGGCACGACTGAGGCGGGTGTAAAGCGATGAATCAGCAGTTCTGCGGCGTTCAAATATGGCGTGTACCGAGCAGCAACAATCGTTCGACTCTGCTGTTGCAGCTGTTTTGAGAAATGTTCATGACAGGTTTTCTTTGAAAACGGAGCAGAAGTAATTAAAGTAAGACATTTTCCTACTATTTTAATGAACCTAGCTACAACTGGTTACGGTGGCTTCAGGTTCTGTCGCTACCCATACGTCATCGGAATGAGTGTTCTGATTGGTTGTAGATTCGTCCAGTAGTATACAGAGGCATCTGACGGACGCAGGTTAAGCCGGCCAGTAAGGTAGCTTGGCCAGACTAAGCTCCTATAAGCTTTAAAGTAGCGGAAGCCAGGCTAATAGTTACTAGTTACTTCCCTTATATACACTTATAGTGACTGGGTTAGTAAATGAGTTACATCATTATAAAAGTAATTAATTTATAAGGGAAAGTGACTATATGCCAAATAACATGTCCCCAATGTAATTATGATGAATGAATGAAAATGACACTAAATAGAATAAATTACTATCATAAAACACTGTAAACTAATATACACTATTTTAATGTTTCTGTGGGACAATGTGAGAGACACCTATCAAATTCAATATATTATTGTAAATATTTTCAACACTCTGTGCATTATAATATGACACTGTGACAAATTTAGCATTATAAGATGATTGAACTTTAGTTATTAGGATAACCATGAATGTATATGTGTTGACTGAACTTAGGACGGATGGTGGTGCTTTTTTGTCATTTAGCGTTTCTATAAAAAAGAAGGAAAGCCGAAAAATAATTGTGATAAGCAAAATTGCGATATTACGAATACTGCTACTAATAACAATATAAAATGCACTAGGTTTAATAAGCTGCTGGGTTCGTGAATATTAATCATGCTGTTTGCGTTTGCTCCAATTGATTTGGTGAATTCAAAACAGGGACGACAACAGGTGAGCGCCAGCCAATAAGATTGTAGTTAGTACATTAGCTCCGCCCACTACCCGAGAAACCAGCAGTTCTGAAAAGCTGAATAATTTCAAAGGAAAAAATAAATATAAATAAAAATAAATATTAAATATAGTAGAACGTCTAAAGTGGACTGTCAAAGTAAAGTGTATCCATCAACAGTATCCTTTGTTCCAAACCCGTATGCTAAACATGCCTTAAAAAAATAACATAATAACGCTGCACTTTTTATAAATGGCATTTAGTTTGTGAGTAAATAATACCATTCTCAGAGAGCTATTCCTTTCGTAAAAGAAATATGTTGATCTCACCTTGATGATAAAGGCTCGCAGAGAGGCAAAGATGTGCTTGATTGCAGCCTCGGATTGTCCGACTTTCAGCAAAGTGAGGTATGTGTCAAAGATCTTCGTCATCAGAGCATTGTGACCGTCGCTGTCCAGCAGCTGAGTCTGTCAAGATCCATTAATTACATTAGTAGTTTGTGGAAGAATAAACCTATCCAACCATAAGTAAACCTTTTGTTTCGTTATGAATGTCACGGTAAGAATAAGTGTACTGGTGATTACCTTGAAGCTCTGAGTGAAGAGTGAGAGGACGTCCAGTACGGTAAGGCAGGCCTCTGTCGACATGTTCCCCTCGAGCAGACACTGATGGCTGATCTCTGCTTCTGTGGAACCTCCAGCTGAAATACGAGATTACACAAATGCATGTTAATATGACACTGCAACACAAAACAACTGAATCCACTCAAAAAAAGCATAGTTGTATAGATTAAAGAATACATATGAATTACAACTACAGTCAAGAAATTAAGGATTATATGGTAAAGGTGTTGTACGTCATTTTTTTTTAATTCAAACACACTAATATTTTTTTTAATATGCAAGTATTTTGTTGTTGTAAAATTAGAACTTTTTTTCAGCAAGGATGCATTAAATTGCACAAAAAAAAATTTCCAATGTAAAAAAATATTTTTTTATATTTTTTGGCTTTCTCCTCAATCATTTGTCAAACAAAACAAAAAGCATCCAAACGGCTTTGACAACATTGAACATCTTCATAAAAACGAATTATTTAGCAACAAAGTACAGTGATATTACAAACAGCTATTTGGAAAAACTGCATGATGGTCATCTAAGATGTGCCACAATGGAATTTTTAAAGGTAAGTTAAATTAGTATATTAAATATTGGTATATTGAATTAGGAAAAAAAAAAAATGTTGTTTCATTTTGTTCATTGCACTACATCTCTTTTATGTTTTTTAGTAGTATAGCATAATATATCCTTCTAGAATCATGTAGTCTTTTCAGGTAGCGTCGTGCAATTCTTTTCACAGAACGAAAGGGAATAAAATAACACCAGTTACCCATGTTCAGGGTTAATGAGGTGTCCATAGTGCTGAACTGCTGCAGCTTGGCTTGCATTAGGCTTCCTCGACCTCGCAGCACCGGCATGGTCTGAGACTTCCTCTCCGATGAGAAGAGTTTCGACACCCAGGGTTCCTGGCTTCTAAAGAATGCACACAAACAAAGCCGTATTGTCCACAACAATGCTTATCTTGATAACACTGCTTATTTGAAAGATCTGGCTTTTGATGACAAGATAGCAGGCAGTGTGTGCGGTTCATGTAAATATGAGTGATCTGAATGTGGTTTATTCTCAAATGGGAAACATGTAGTCAAGTCTCTATTAAGCATACCGGCTGATGTTTCGCCTGCCCACATAGCGGAACTGGACTATGCAGATCCTACAGACAGAGAAGACTGGAAATTAGTATATTATATGATAGAAGGCCAAACAGAGGTTACATTCTGGCAAGAAACTTTTATATTTTCCTCCAATCTTCAGGGCCGGAAACCCAGATTAAGACCTGAAACAGTCCAAGTGTGCAGTTTCTTCCAGCAAAACAAGCTGGAATTCACATTTTGCCGGAACATAATTCTAAACACAAGGATGGAGCAATGATGCTGAAAATTCAGCTTTGCATCACAGGAATAAATGACATTTTATACTAAATTAAAGTAAAAAATTGTTGTTTTAAATTGCATTAATATTTAGCGCCTTTGGTCTGCAAACAAAACTTTTTAGAGTTTTAAAATTGGAAAAATTCACACACATGATTAGATCAACACTGTTCAGACAAGCACAACACCTCATAGGAAACTTAATAAGTCACTCACTCGAGCAGACTGAGGAAGTTCATGATGTCTTGTGGATTGACTTTAGACCAGTAGGCCATCAGAGTATCTACAGGAAGACATTGAGTAACATACAAACAGAAGCATTAATGCAATATAGCTCGACTTTTCCTGTTCACAGTGGCATTCTCGAGAACTTCAGGACTGACAACCAATCAAACAGGGTTCTCACATTCTTTGACAAACAGCCAAATGAATTTCAATTTTTCAGTGTGCGGACAAATCCAGCTACTTATTGTAATAAAACACTCAGTAACCGTTTATGTTTTTTTTTTCTCAAAACAGTCTAATATCAGATATCAGCAAATGAAACGCATTCAATGGAAATTCCTACATGTAAGTCATCATCATTTCTAAATAAGTTTTCCAAGAGTGTTAAAATCAGAGTTTCTCAATCCTGCTGACACACCCAATCAAGATCATCCTACAAATGAGCCGGCAAGCTGATGGTGGAGACATTCATAATGTATAGTGCTGGGAAAAACCAAGACCAGGCTCGATAAACCCTCGTTTAAAGTAATACCTGTTATGAAAAGATCCTGAAACCTACGTACAGTACACCCACAGAACTCCAACGAACGTTTAACAGATTTCCACAGAATGTAAACACTTGTCATTCAAAAACAACAGCTGCCTCACCGGCTCACAATCTGCCCTGTGCTGCATATACTGTACACACTTTTTTAGAGCTGGACAACTTTGTCACAGCAAAGTATTAAGTATTATTTAAATGATCTGTATTGTACAGTGTGAATGTGAATATGTGAACAGTGCTTGCATGTCTCAGTACCCTGGGTGGTTGATAATGTGCTTCATGTCTCTGGTGTCTAAGGCACCACTTTGGGGTTGTTTGGGTCCCTGGCTGGTTGCTAAGTCATTCTGGCTGGTTTCTAGGGCATTAGTTGGTTGCACAGATAATTCAGAAAAGTGCTTGCTAGTAGGTTTGAAAAACCCCTAACCCAAAGAATGAACTGTAGTAATGTTGAAGAAGAGAGCCTGTGGCTGTGTGATGAATGCTTATCTGAACGTAATGCTATAATTGTGAGTCTAATTCTGATGGTGTTCTATGATGATGCTTACCATCTGACAGAGTTCTTGTAATATGCAGGAAACACAAGAGCAGCCCTTTGATCTCATACTGCCCCAAACGACTAGAGGCGGGTGCATTGCTCATAGTGGAACCCCGCCTGTGTAGCTGAGCACAAAGGGGGAAAATGTAGAAATCATGCATGATTTATGTGATGTTTAAGAAGGTAACCTGCAATGTTGGGGAAATGTAATGAAAACATTTTTTAAATTTTTTCATTCAATGAGTAATGCATTACTTGCATAACTGAAACAACTGTAAACTTGTCCCTTCCCCAAGTTTATATTAAGGCACGGCTGTAAGAGTTCATAGAAAAAAGTTAATCATATTTTAAAAGTTTCCCAAAAATTATTTGTGTTGGACAAAAAAAAAATTGATTGAGAAAAACAACAACAACAACAAAAATAATAATGATCAATAAATAAATAATAAATTACATAATTTTACAAAACAGTAAAAACGTAATTAAAATTTTAAAAATTATTAAATAAAAAATATTCAAATTAAAATAACTGTTTTCAATAATATATTTTAAAGTTTACTTTAATCCTGTAAGGGAAAGATACATTTTCAGCAGGCAATATTTTTTTGAAATAGTAATCTAAATGTCTTTATAGTCACTTTAATGTTTTCTTGGTAAATATATATATATATATATATACATACATAAATCATAAATGTTATATTACACACACACACACACACATATATATATATATAAATTATAACAATTATAAATTGAGGTCTCTAGTGTTAAGTATTCTGCTGTGTTAATTTCTATTAAAAAAACAATAATTTTTTGTTATACAAAAATTGTAGCATGGTACTTTGTAAAGTAACGTCCCCCAACACTGGCCACCTGTAGTGAAATCATGACTGTCTCTGTTTCACCTCATTGATGTCTGGAGTGCCAGGATCTCCATACAAAGAGCCTCTGGACTCTCCTTTCCTAAGGTGTCCATTCTGGGTGATGACACCAGCTGTGAAACGCACAAACACAGACAAACGTACACATACTGTACTCTGTGTGTTACTTATAACATCTGTTGGCAAACCACTTTGATACTCACTAGGTTCTTTATCAACAATTGTGCTGCTTCTGTGGCTGTCCACTGACAAATCATCCCGGTACTAAAGGAGCATAGGAAAACAGGGAGTGCTTATCTGTCTGCTGATCAAAAACTTGCAAGGTTAACATTTGCACTACAACATGGCATTTACATGTAGCTCTCGTGTCTCGAGTTACGGCAGTGCAAAAGTAAACCTAATCAGTAAATACTAAAACAACGTACACACACCCACAAATAACACACAATGCTGGTAAAAGGTGACAGCTAAAACAAACAGCATATGTTTTTTTTTTTTGTTTTTTTTTGGACCTATTTAGATTATAGCTCTAATTCTGTACAACTAAAAATATCATTATGCAAAATATACATTACAAAGTTATCATATGTACATTTGAGAGTAGAATGAGAGTTGTTTTTACAGTCTGTTTCTGTTAGGATAATAATGAAATATCAACTAAAGCCTGTTAATATATTATAAATGCCTCGGATTTATCTTTTTGGACTGACATTTGAGAAGTTTCAATTTCTATTAAGCAATATGCATTTAAAATAAATAACGATTGCAACAAAACAGATGAAGACTGAGTCACTATAGATAAGTGAGAAATGCAGGTTTACCATGAGGCCAAGGCCATTTCTGCAGAGTTGCCCCGGGCTGTTCATATGACTCAGGTTCTGGTAGAGCAGCTCAAAGAGAGGCAGGTACAGCAGACAGATTCGGGCCTGCTGATTCTGTCATGAGACAAAAGAAAAATGAAGGATTCAGAAACACCAAAACAGAAAGACCGGTCACTAGCCATTGACTGCACCAAAAAAAGGCTTTACATAAGCAGTTTTTTTTTACTGTGCATATTTAATTTATGTTTTCATGAATTTAATAATGCATTAAAAAAAAAAAAAGCTAAAATACATACTTCAAACAATAAAATTGTTCCATAAAAATTTTAAATAATCATGTAATCACAGTTAAGGGTTTGACAGGGTGTTATGGGTGGCTGCAAGTCAAAATAATTCTATATCAGTGTTGTTACTGTATCTTGTCAGGCATATTTATCCCAAATATTAATTAGTTGCCAACTAATTTAGTTTTTTTAATAATGCCACAATTTATAGGTTTTGCCCAAAAACAGAATAACAATTAAAATGCTTCCTTGTTCTTTTATATATCTTAATATGTACAAGTCAGAATAAGCATGTTGTTTTATAGTCTTACATAAATATGAATGACAATGTAACATTATTTCAACCAAACTTTTTATTCTCTGAAAACTTATTTAAAACTCTAAAAGTAGAGACTTTACTTACATTTAATGGGCTTTCTATGGACGAAAAAAAAAAATCACTTTTGTGAATTTCTTTTGATGCGAACATCTTGACATCTATGATCCATATATATAGTATCTCACAAAAGTGAGTACACCCCTCACATTTTTGTAAATATTTTATTATATCTTTTCAAGGGACAACACTAAAGATATGAGACCCTGACAGAATGTAATCAGTGTACAGCTTGTATAATGTCCCCTCAAACTAACTCGACACACAGCCATTAATGTCTGAACTGCTGGTAACAAAAGTGAGTACACCCCTAAATGAAAATGTTCAAACTGTAAAAGATCTGTATGGAGGAGTGGGCCAAAATCCTCCTTCTGCAGTGTGTGCAAACCTGGTGAAGAACTCAAATACTGATCAAATACTCATTTAACACAGTAATTCCCAATGTGTTTTCCGGATTTTTCTTTTTAGATTCTGTCACTTAGATGAGCTCCTTGGACAGACCGCCAGAACCAGATGCACACACACACACACTATAAGTCCTTTATACAATCTGACGTTTAAAATTGAACCGGAAATCAGGTGCTGGGTGTCCGGCCAGAGGAGAACTGGCCCCAACTAAGCCTGGTTCTCCCAAGGTTTTTTTCCCCATTCTCTCATGGATGGGG